>PRKT01000105.1:703147-714708 GCA_003671525.1 Saccostrea glomerata | reverse complement strand
AAAAAAAAAAAAAAAAAAAAAAAAAAAAAAAAAAAAAAAAAAAAAAAAAATCGGAGAGCTACAGTTCTTCAGCAATAATGGAATAACTTTAAATGCGATGATAGAAATATTTATTTTAATCTTCTTTCTTTAATTAAATTCATTATCAATTAGACTTCAAGTGAATTTGTTTATTGTCCTAGCTGTCATCTGTCGTTTATGGTCTTCATCAGGAATAAATAAATAAATAAATGTTAGAATTTGTAATTGCTGTCTTGCGGTTTTATGATACCCTACAAGGTTTATCATCATGCTGGGTGCATATGTTTATCCGTAAATTGTCGATTTCACAGACTGACAACACAATAGCTCCTTTAGTCTTTAGACAAAAAAAATGTCAACTTGAACAAAGATGTGTTCAGCCAGATTATTATATAAATAAGAATTTTTCCACTTTTTATTACATTGAATACAAACACATTTTCAAGTACTGTAATACTTCCTAGCGATCACAATTTTAGGCAAGAGGACTAATCCTAAATGTATGCATTTTCACAATTAAGTAAATTTTAACTTTTTAGATTTCATTTTCCCCCAAATTACATATGTTTTCTCTGTGCAACAGTGGAAGCTCCCCCCCCCCCCTTCCCCCACATTAACATGTTTATTTTAAGAAAGTAAAATTAATGTACTGATGCATGTATTTTTAATTTAAAATGTCCCGATTGTTACAAACATTTTTCTACATTATTTTATCTTGCGTAAATGTGTATGTGCTTACATGTAAGACCTCATGAATGTCTCCTTGATAATAAAACGGATGTATTGAACACGTCGAAAGATCATTCTAGCTAACATGAGATCGAGTCATATGTCTTTGCCTTTTCAAAAAGCTAGTTCAATTTGTTATAGTTGGAATATTTTTGTTTGTACTTAAAATTTATGATCTCTGGTATAACAATGGAAACTGAACGCCATGGATAAAATACGTATAAAAATGAGATGATTTTTTTAAATTGAATCCAAGAATATGCAAACTTTTAGAGACAGTAGATTATTTGACATCTATTGAGAGTATCAAGATTACAAGTCCTGAACAACATTTTATACAGTCCTGATAATGTATTCTCTATTTCACAAAATATTGTGGTAAACACAGCAGATTACATTATATTAAGAAGGGAGGTGGGTTTAAATAATTTTTCTTACATTAGATTCATACATATAAGAATCGTTTTAATGGTGTAATATACTAGTACTTTAAACATATTAAAATTTACTAGCCATTTCCAGCGAAGTTGTAAAGGTGTCTATTGCCACACCAAGTAAGTTTTGATTTGAACATATTTTATTATGTAAAATACATAATTGGATTGGGCAGCAGGCATAGCCTATATAAGCACTCTCCATAGGTACAAGGTTAATTAATACACTTATAGTAACAGGTTTATATATGACCAATAAGTTATATATAACTGACACAAATTTGAATAGAACATAGGGGAAAGAAAGATACATGAGTAAAGAGAGAAAAAAAAACCGAGTAAGTTCCTTTGCGATGTCTTATAATTCATTTTTAAGAGATATTTTTTTCCGTTGTTACATTCCTATTAAATCATGTGGTTTGGCTACTTTGTTAGTCTTGTTTACCTTGAAAATATTGCATTTTAGGTTTTTTCATATTGATAGCATTTTTACGTCATTATTTTCTTCGCGTTCTTATTATTTATAATTTTATAATTTAAAATTATTCAAAATAAATTTTGGTAAATATTTACATACTTTTACTTGTGTATCTGGTTTCATAATATATATATTGACGTATCCTTTTTTTCTAAAAATTATCTATTTTTAGCTGCAGAACTGTAGTTTTCCAAAAAGAAAATGTATTGAACCAGTCTGTCAATATATTTCTTTTCGGAAAGCTACAGTTCTGCAGCTATTATTTTATGTCATGGGTATTTTCTCCCTTTTTTTCTCCTAAGATCAAAAATGACATATTTTATTTTAAAAATGTTTTATTTTTTTATTCCAACGTATTTGTATCGCCAAACAAAATCAATCAATGAAGCAAAATGTTTTTGTATTATTTTTCTAAGATTCGAGTTTGATCAGAACATGTATCTATATAATGTTCAGATTATAGACAAAACTTCATCATCGGCTATGGTAAAAATTGATTATTTTAACAAATTAATTTACTTTAATTGAGTTTAAATTTTTCTTTCAAAATTATTACCCTTAACAGAGGAGGCCTTCACGAAGCAAGGGCTGGACAATGGTATCAATTTATTTTCATTAATATCAAATATTAAATTTTCCCAGTGTAAATAAAATTCCGACACATGCTCTCGTTCGAATTTTATTGGTCATAAATTGATTAAATTAATTTAATTTATTTTAAAAGACAAAAGTAAATAACACAAGAATGGATATGTAAATAATTATATAAGACCAGATTAAAAATGGGGTGAAATGACCCAGGTAGGAGAGAGAAATGACCTACCGTGAAATGACCTACCGTGAAATGGTAGGAGAGAGAGATAACCTGGGAGAGAAAAATTTTTAGAGAGAAATGACCTGACACCTTTTTGTCCCTTTTTTTCTAATTTCAGCCCCTGAGGCAATTTAAGGCTTCATTAAGTTGGTTATTGCATAAGAAATTCTTGATATTCACTAACAAATAACTAAAAAAGGCCTGTGGAATTTTGATCCAGCCGTTGAAGAATAATTTTTCAACAACAATTTCCAAGGAAAAGTAATATATGTACCCATCTTTGAGGATACTAATTTCTTAAAAAATCTGTTTGAGTCACAGGAACCATTTAAAAATCCACAAGGAACACATTTATTTTAAGAAAGTCATTTTATATCTTAAATCAGCTATGGGGTATGTTAGAGATAAATTAATAAAACTTAT
Organism: Saccostrea glomerata; assembly: GCA_003671525.1. Taxonomy (NCBI): domain Eukaryota; kingdom Metazoa; phylum Mollusca; class Bivalvia; order Ostreida; family Ostreidae; genus Saccostrea; species Saccostrea glomerata. Next base: position 711,809 of record PRKT01000105.1, on the reverse strand, counting down.
GAAGTTTTGTGATGCGTCTTTTTAGCCAGATATTTAAAATTTAACCTATACTCTTAACATTTGCTAAATTATTTCTTGAGCTAATATTTTCTTAAAGAAACAGAATGAGATTCATATATTAGGTAAAAGATAACTCAATCAGCACAAAAAGTAAGGATTAAATCCTAGAGATAAATAGCCACTAGGTGATGAAGAGGTTGTTGTTAGAGGTTGTTGTTTTAGTAACTGACCTACAGAGTTAGTGCTGTGTGGAATGTTGGATATACAAGTTACATGTACTGATATTTATAGCATTAGAAGAACTGTGGCCAAAGAGCAAATCATTTCATGACATCTGGCAGTGATGATCATATGCTTCCAATAAAAGGGATGAAAAGGGCTTTTTTTCCTGTTCCTAGACAAAAATTTTAAGTGTGATGTATATTTAAAGATGTTTTATGTTGCAATTATCAGGGAAAGTGCAAGACTGAATTTTCTTACTAGCACAGTTTATATGAATATTATCAACATATCCTTAGCCTTTTTGTTTAGAAAAGATCTATCTTTGTGTACAGTTGATTATGATAAAACAAGGGGCTATTATTAAGAAAAAATAGTCATTGTATTCCACGATTTGGCTCAACTGTAGGAGTATTTGAAAAAAATGTCAATCTCAAAAGTAACTGCACATGGTACTTGGCCAATAAGAAGATTTCAAAGAAGTGCTGATTAAAATTTAGAAGCTTAAAGCTAATTTGTTGTCCAGAAAGTAATTAAGAAATTTAGCCAGTATCCTAAGAGTCTTGAGCAACTCTAATACATCTCTGTGATAATACATTACATCTGTGCAAGCTTTGTTTATTGTTATTTTTAAACTGATGCTGGCTTCTGACAAATAAGTTACTGTTACATGAATTTCAGCAACCCCACTTTACTTCAGCATTATGTTAATATTATGTTTGATATGATGACTTTGATAGCAAATATCTGGGTTGTATTCTACATGTTCTAGCTGAATGTTTCATAATTAACTTTTTGTATACAATATTTACTATTGGCTATTTTTTCTACCTGATACATTAAATAGTGCCTATCATCCTTAAAGTAGGTGTGATTGGTCAGCAGGGGATGGTCACTCATCCTAGCTTCCTGATCCCACCTCAGAAATCCATGGAGGTCTTTGTTTTATCCTCTGTCCACAGATTTATATTGCACAATTACATGTTTCTCTTTTTTTAAAGAGGATGAAATGATATTGACATTACGTTGATTCTATCAAATATAATATTACAAGAATTATAACCTTCCTGTGTTTTCATTAGTATTTTTAACTAACAGTTAGCACATACATATAATCCAGTGATCAAGACAATAATTACTTTTTTCAGACTTCTTAAAGGAGCAGAAGAACTGAGAATTCATAAACTCCTAAAAGAGGAAGTTGGAGGTGGAATGAAAGAATTTTCAGTTGAAGAACAAGAGTGCTTTAAGAACATTGAGGATGAGAACCTCTTTCTTAGTAGTCAGGAGAGACAGAGCATTATACGCCACCTGTTGGATAATCTTAGAGCTATTCAAGGGGAACAACTGGGGAAAGTGAAATTTGTGGAATGCCAGTCTATTGGTAAATTTCTAGCTTTGACAGAGCAGTTGAGATGAATGTGTACTTGGAATTTGAAAAGAAAAATTATACTTTATATTTCATTAAGTAATGCTTGTTATAAAGTACTATTACTATCTATTTTTAGTTCCACTGTTGGAGTCCAAGAAAATCCTTTCCCAGGTGTTCCCTCTCCACTGTAAGCAGTCTGTTAAGGAGCTGAGGAAGACCTGGGTACAGGCAGTCTTCTCCCCTCAGCCCCTAGGTATTATATCTGTCTTAAATTGTTAGATATTACATCTATTGTGATTTAAATATAGGGCAATTAGCAGTACCCAAATCATTCACATGGATGGCAAAATATTGCTATGGTCAGAGGCCTCCCCCATTTATAGCTTGCCTGTCTCTCAGTCATGATGTTTTCGATCCTTTTGGATATGTCAGAATTCATTTTTGGCTGAATCTCATAAAAATTTGCAGGAATGCTTTGTTTTAAAAAAAAAATTGGGTAATGTTAAAAATTAAGATCATGATTATTTGTTAAAAATATTTGTAGACAAAATTGCTTTCTGATTTGCAGGTAGGTTTGTAATTCTACTGATTTTAATATTTTTTATTTCAGATAAAATAAAAGATTACTTTGGAGTAAAAATAGCCCTGTACTTTGCCTACCTAGGACACTACACCCTAGCCCTGTGTTTGCCAGCCTTTGTAGGACTAGGCATCTGGATCATGCAGTGGCAGGCAGACCAAGTAAACCAATCCTTCCTTTGTTCCTGCATGCACAGACAATATCTGTATTCAAACAGATTCTTTTTCTTTTTATGATGAATACTATACAATGTCATTTTTAGGAGTGGGATGACGAACTATTTATTGGATTTGCCTTGTTTAACGCTCTCTGGGCCACAATATACTTGGAACACTGGAAAAGGAAAAGCTGTGAGCTGACGTATAACTGGGGCACTTTAGATTCACATAAAGAGATGTTGGAGGACCCCAGGCCCCTGTACACTGTGAGTTACCTCCTCCTAATAGTGAACTGTTTATTTATTTTGCTCTGTGCGAAGAAAACAAGGCAATTAGACTCTAAAAATTAGTAAAATCATTCATTTGTTAGTAGTAAACTTTTTCTGCAGGGGAGACTAGAAGTCAGTCCTGTGACAGGCAGACTGGAGCCATTTTATCCCTCCTGGAAAAGAAATCTGTTTCGATATTTTGTGTCCTACCCTGTCATTGTTTTGTGTCTTCTGGTTGTGTTCGTTATCATGCTGTTAATTTTTGAGGTAAGTACAACAGTACAACATAAGTACTGCAACGTTAAATATTTTGCACTTGATATTCCAGACTCTGACCCAGGCTGGAGTCAGGGTTGGCCATAATACTGCCTTAGGGATTCAAACTCTTGAACCCCCTTCCCCACAGTCACGCATTCTAACGCATATACCATTTCCTATTTCTTACGCAAAATCACGCATATGCCGTTTCCCTGCAATAACGCATTTTCACGCACTTTAAAAATTTCATTTAATCTTCAATTTATTGCCAAATTTCTTTTATTTTATACTTGCTAAATCTCATAAAATAAGAAAAGTTATTTTCTTATTAAGATATTACATTATGATATTATTTAGGCTAAACTTTAGAGAAACATGTTCCAGGCTATAAAGTGCTTGTGGGGAAATGGTAAAGTCATAATTCTATGACATGAACATTTTGTGAATATTTTGTAAAAATTCAGTAAGTTGTAAAGAGTTAATGCACTTTGTTAAGAAATAAGGTATTATTTCAAAACGTCTATCGGGATATAAATACGGGTTGGTCACGAGATTAAATTCCATAAAGCCCGAAGGGCTTTATGATGATTTGATCTCGTACCAACCCGTATTTATAGCCCGATAGATGTTTTAAAATGATACCTTATTACTTATATTTACATTTGTGACTTATTCATACTTTATAATTGCCTGATTGTGACTTTTAATCTGTGAAATGCATTATTTTTCAAACCCAACGGCATGTATAAAATCCACTGATCGCGCGACGACCCTTTATGACGTCACTGAGAAATTATGTCAAACAATTACCCATGTGCACATCTATGACCTCTTGACCCCATACCTGTATTTATACAGTTATAGATACACATTGCTTTCAGTAGTGTTATATAGAGGAAAACATTTGCAAATGTAAATATTAGAAAATGTTCTATAAATTAAGATATCCAAAATAATTCTGATGTTTTTTTTGGGGGGGGGGGCAACCACTTTCAAGTTATGTATGTTTAATATAATCATGTAAAACCTAAGGTTAATAACTATTCAACATGTCAAAAAAAATGAGCTTTTTGAGCCAGCGATCTTTTGTTTTGATAAACGACAGAAGAGATGAAGTAATAGACTTTTATTGATATTATCAGGTGCAGGAATGGATCAACTCTCTTGTAAAAAATGGTGATGTTCCAGGCTTCTTCTCCTTCCTCCCCAAAATCCTCCTGGCTGTGTCCATTGGTGTGTTAGATGAAATTTATAAAACCATTGCTAAATGGCTAAATGACCTAGGTATAAAAAAAAAGCGCTCTTTATTTACACACAAAATTATTTGTTATATGAGAATTAATTTAATATATGAATCATATTTTGAATATTCATATTTGTTGATTCTTTCCAGAAAATTACAGACTGGAAGAAACATACTGGAACCACTTGATTGTAAAGTTAGTTTTGGTGAGTCTGTTTATCTTTTAAAAATCCATGATTCTTCAAATGTATCAGTGTGTATATTTCTATCAGTATGTATTTCAGCTGTGATTTTATAGTCTTTTTATTTGTGTGTAATCTGAAGAGTGATTTGTGTAAATTTTTGTCCCTTTAATTTGCTATGTTTTATTATACCTTTCAATTTCATTTTTCATTTAATAAATTGATTGCACTAAAAACTTAATAGTGGTTCCTTTTAATTAATTATCACAAAATGCTATCTTTACCATTATGATGATACTTCTGTAAACCTTCAAAAGCTCATAATAAAAGAGTAGAAAATCATTTGAATTCTTTTATTATATAGACATATGTATTGTATGTATATTAAACTTTCTAGTTTCAGTTTGTGAACTCTTTCCTGTCTCTTTTCTACATAGCGTTTTATTTACAAGACATGGATAGACTCTGTGATGTAAGTGCTCATCATTTTCTGTTGTAGAACTCAAATACATTTGGATAAATGTTTGGATATGATATAATCCATTATACATATTTTTAGCTTTATCCTGGTCAGAGACCAGAAGAGATTTTGCTGATAATAATTTTTATCTTTTGACCAACAGTCTTGCCATGATAGCTAAAAACAATTTTTTTTAATTCATTAAAAATGCTATTCTTCTTTTAATTTACAACAAATGTAGACTTTACTGAGATAAGCAATTTTTAGTTCACTTTAGCCGGGGGCTCAAGTGAGCTTTTCTGATCACATTTTATTCGTTTTCCATCTGTCCGTCCGTCTGTAAACTTTTCACATTTTCAACGTCTTCTCAAGAACCAATGGGCCAATTTTAACTAAACTTAGTACAAAGTATCCTTGTGTGAAGGGGAGTGCAAATTAAAATGAAGGGCGAAGTCCCCTTACAAGGGGAGATAATCAAGAAAAGACAAAATAGGGTGGGGTCATTAAAAAATCTTCTTCTCAAGAACCACTGGACCAGGAAAGCTGAAACTTATGTAGAAGCATTCTTGGGTAGTGTAGATTTTTAATTGTTAAAATCATGACCCCGGGGTTAGGACGGGGCCACAATAAAGAAATCCAAGTTTTACATAGAAATATATAGAAAAAATCTTCTTCTCAAGAACCACTGGGCAAATTAAAATGAAGTGCCAAGTCCCCTTACAAGGGGAGATAATCAAGAAAAGCCAAAATAGGGTGGGGTCATTAAAAATCTTCTTCTCAAGAACCACTGGACCAGGAAAGCTGAAACTTATGTGGAAGCATTCTTTGGTAGTGTAGATCTTAAATTGTTAAAATCATGACCCCTGGGGGTAGGACAGGGCCACAATAGAGAATCCAAGTTTTACATAGAAAGTAAAAATCTTCTCAAGAACCATTGGACCAAGAAAGCTGAAACTTATGTGGAAGAATCATTAGGTAGTGTAGATTTTAAATTGTTAAAACCATGACCTTTGGGGGTAGGATGGGGCCACAATAGAGAATCCAAGTTTAACATAGAAATAAATCGAAAAAATCTTGAAAAATCTTCTCCTCAAGAACCACTGGGCCAGGAGAGCTGAAACTTATGTGGAAGCATCCTGGGGTAGTGTAAGTAGATTCTAAAGTATTTAAAAAATCATAGCAGAGGGGTAGGGGTAGGGGGCCACTATAAGTATAACAAGAGGGGAAATCCGGTAAAGAACTGCATCACCCAAGTTACTCAGGTTAGCAATGTGGCCCATTGGCCTCTTGTTTTTATGTATTCTTGATTTTGACAAGTGGTGTTGCCATGGCAATGAAAATTCTTTCTGTATATTGGTACATTGTATTTCTGACAGTCATCTTGGTTTCCACGGTTATTAGAAACTATAATTTCTTTGATATTTTTTCAAGGCACTTCTTTTAATTCCTTCAGTTTTAGTCCAATTTCAATAAAATCATACACAGATAGACTATACTAAGATACATAATTCTACATAACACTTTTAGATTTTGAGAAATTATGTTGCCATGATCACTAAAATATAAAATTAAATCTCTAAAATTCTTTCAAATCCTTATGCCTCCTAAAGTTTTGGTCTGATTAAACTTTCTACTAAAGTACAAATTCTTATTAACGGTATAATATGAATTATTCATTAGTGTTTTCTGGTTAAAATAAAATGAAAATTTCAGTTTGACAAACAGAATGAAAAATACATTTGATTCATGTTAATTGACACGATAAAATCATGTTAGTATTTTCTTTATTTTTACAACAGCAATTGGCAGCAATTCTTATTACTCGTCAAATCATTGGGAATCTAAAGGAGGCTTTTTTGCCATACCTACAATGGAAAGCTAAACTCTACAAGGTTGGTTACGAAATGACAAAAGATCTCATTATTCCTGAGGGGAAGACAATTCCCTCTAATCTCAAGGCTTCATCGAATCAGGATTTACAAGAATCCATTGTGAATGACAAGGAGTTATCTTCTCCTGAACAGCCTATCACTGACAAGCATGAACCAGTTAATGGGGATTTTATACAGAGAAACTGTGTTCAGGGTTCTTGTGATGTTAGACAGAGAAGAACCTGTGAAGGAGAATTAAAGGGAGATCATGAACTCCAGGAAATCAAGGAAAAACAGGGGAAACCGCTCTCTCTCACCCAGGCCGAGGTGGAAAGTGCCATGAAACAGGTAAAAAACAGAGCACTACATGTGTAAAAAGTCAGATAAAGACTTATGTAGAAGTGAGGATAACTGCAAACATCTAATCATTGTGGTTTGATTTGGAAATACAAAGGGGTCACAATAATAAGAAAAGAGGTGACATTTTTAGCTCACCTGAGCTGAGTGCTCAAGTGAGCTTTTCTGATCACATTTTGTCTGTAGTCAGTCTGTCCAACTGTCTGTAAACTTTTAACACTTTCGACCTCTTCTCAAAACCACTGGGCCAATTTCAACCAAACTTGCCACAAAGCATCCTTGGGTGAAGGGAATTCAAGTTTGTTCAAATAAAGGACCCTGCCTTCTTTCAAGGGGAGATGATTAAGAAATAGTAATATGGAATACTGTAAAAGCACAAATATTCGTGGGGGATTAAATTTCGTTTATTTCGTTGTTAACGAAATTCAACGAAATTAAAACCCACACGAAATTTTATCTGACTATATATTGAACAGGGTTGGTTTTAAAACAACGAAATTAAATACACACGAAATTATTTTTGATGACAAAACAACGAAATTTTATGCCCACGAAAATTTGTGCTTCTACAGTATATAGGAAAAAATCTTCTCCAGAACCATTGGGCCAGAAAAGATGAAACTTATGTGGAAGTATTATGCAGATGTTTATACAGTTTGGTTACATCTTTTACCTTTTTAGCTCACCTGAGCCGAAGGCTCAAGTGAGCTTTTCTGATCACATTTTGTCCGTCCGTCCGTCTGTCTGTCCGTCTGTAAACTTTTCACATTTTTGACTTCTTCTCAAGAACCACTGGGCCAATTTTGACCAAACTTGGTACAAAGCATCCTTGGGTGAAGGGAAATTTAAATTGTTAAAATAAAGGGCCAAGTCCCCTCACAAGGGGAGATAATCAAGAAAAGACAAAAATAGGGTGGGGTCATTAAAAAATCTTCTTCTCAAGAACCACTGGGCCAGAAAAGCTGAAACTTATGTGAAAGCATCCTTGGGTAGTGTAGATTCTAAATTGTTCAAATCATGACCCCCGGGGGAAGGGCGGGGCCACAATGGGGAATCAAAGTTTTACATAGAAATACTGAGTATCTTGGAAAAATCTTTGAAAATCTTCTTCTCAAGAACCACTGGGTCAGAAAAGCTGAAACTAATGTGCACATGGAAGGATCATGGGGTAGTGTAGATTTCAAAATGTCTAAATTATGATCAGTGTAGGGTGGGGATGCATTATGTATTACAAGGAGGGAACCTGGTAAAGAACAGAATGGTCAAAGCTTTTCAGGTGAGCGATGTGGCCCATGGGCCTCTTGTTATTTTTAGTATGAGGACACCTTAGAAAACTATCTTGAGATGTTTATACAGTTTGGTAACATCTTTTTCCTTTCTATTTTTAGGTCACCTGAGTAAACTCAGGTGACCTATTGCCATCCGTTTTCGTCCGTCGTCGTGCGTCGTGCGACGTCCGTCGTCCGTCGTCCATCGTGTGTTAACATTTGAACATTTTCAGCTTCTTCTCTGCAACCACTCAATCAATTTCAACCAAATTTGGCACAAAGCATCTATGGGTGAAGGGGAACAAAAATTGTGAATTTCATGATCCCTGCCCCCCTGGGGCCTGAGGGGTGGGGCCAAAACCACTAAAATTAATGCAATCTTTAAAAATCTTCTTCTTTACTCCTGGACATCAAGCAGTCAAACT
>PRKT01000105.1:606539-697760 GCA_003671525.1 Saccostrea glomerata | reverse complement strand
CTTATATACTGAAAATGAATTGTTTGAAATCTGGTCCTTCGTATTAATAAAACATTTACTTTTTGATAGGCAATTTTAAGGGTGCCTTTTAAAAATTTGTGCAACCTAGGGTCAGGGGTTTATGTCAGAGTGTTAGGGGCACTACTGATTATTGATGAATGTTACTGATTAGTTGGAGTGCATTTTTGTTCCCCTACCCTTTGTATGGGTATTCAGTAACCAAGCTAAGCAACTGCTAAGTTTATTGTTATGATGATCAATGGCGCCCTTTCAAAATTGTCAATGCCATACAGCATCTGGCTTAAAACATGAAATCAAATTTAATACACTGTAACTGGAAAGTTGTTGCATAATGCTCAGGTGACCTATAAGGCCCGTGGGCCTCTTGTTAGTATGAGGACACCCTAGAAGACTACCTTGAGATGTTTATAGTTTGGTTAAATCTTTTACCTTTCTATTTTTAGTATGAGGACACCATAGAAGACTACCATGAGATGTTTATACAGTTTGGTTACATCTTTTTCCTTTCTATTTTTAGTATGAGGACACCCTAGAAGACTACCTTGAGATGTTTATAGTTTGGTTAGATCTTTTACCTTTCTATTTTTAGTATGATGACACCCTAGAAGACTACCTTGAGATGTTAATACAGTTTGGTTACATCTTTTACCTTTCTATTTTTAGTATGATGACACCCTAGAAGACTACCTTGAGATGTTTATACAGTTTGGTTACATCTTTTAATTTTCTATTTTTAGTATGAGGACACCCTAGAAGACTACCTTGGGATGTTTATACAGTTTGGTTACATCTTTTAATTTTCTATTTTTAGTACGAGGACACCCTAGAAGACTATCTTGAGATGTTTATACAGTTTGTTTACGTCTTTTTCCTTTCTATTTTTAGTATGAGGACACCCTAGAAGACTATCTAGAGATGTTTATACAGTTTGGTTACGTGACCCTCTTTTCCTCCGCCTTCCCCTTGGCTGCTCTCTGTGCTCTGCTGAACAATATAGTGGAGATCAGAAGTGACGCCTTCAAACTCTGTATGACCTACCAGAGACCTTTTGGTAGATCTGTAGAGAACATTGGGACATGGCAGGTAAAAAGTTTGGAAAGAGTTAAAAATTCTTGTCACATGAATAACTTATTTAATTTGTTTGTTTGCCTGTCAGTTTATTGCTTTTGTGTCATAAGTTTAACTCAAGGTTATATCTCAGAGGTCAAGGCCATATACTAGTAGTTATAGCCAGAAATGGAAGGGAAGCATTTTCTTTCTTTTTTTTATCTTAATACATGTAGCAGATCAAAATATACATATCCAAACAACATGGGCCTCACAAACCTAAGAACAAAGCAAAAAAAATTGTTAATTTGTCTGATGTAAGGTTGTTTTTAACTTCTATCAGGATGCCTTGGAGTTGATGGGGGTCATTGCTATCATAGTGAACTGTGCTCTGATTGGAGTATCAGGTCAAGTCCAGAGAATGGTTCCAGGGGCCTCCACAGAAACTGTCATACTTATCATTGTTCTCCTAGAGGTAAACAATATTCTACAGCTTATACTAGTATTCTGTTATTTTATTGTGACATGTACACCTTATATCCAGATTTACTGGATATTTTGGGGACATTTTGTCTATGAAAGGAAATGATCTTTCTATTTATTTTGGGATTGTAGTCGCTGCATAGCTTAAAGCTTTGAAATAAACTATCTGATTAGCATTTTAAAGTCACCTGAGTCACAGAGCTATCTGTTTTTGTCATTTGTCATTCATTATGTCTGTGTTATAAAAATTTGAGCATGTTCAGCTTGTACTATAGAACTGCTGAACATGCTCAACTAATTTTGTCCTTTCCTTTGATCTGATGATGGGGCTAAAGCCATCAAAAGTAGTTCAATCTTTAAAAAAATCTTCTTGCTTTTGGACATCGAGTGTCAAACTTTTGGCATGATCAGGGAACTTGCTGTGCATAAATTTACCCTATGTACACTGTTCCATATACACAAGCATTATTTTGCCATCTAGTCTGATGTTTTTGACAAAGGGGGTAAGGGGGGATGTTGGCACTGTAAATACAGGCAAGTAAATAGACTTGGTTTCATTTCTTGGATTCTTTACAGGATTGTTTTATAATCAGGTGACTGCTACGGCCACCAGGCCTATTGTTCAGTGTACTCTTTATTTTTTAAAACTTTGTCCACCTAATCTGATTTAGTTTTTGATTATTTTCAGCATATAATTTTGGGGCTGAAGTTTTTGATAGCCTATGCCATTCCAGATATTCCAGAGACCATAGAAACTGAAAGAGCCAAACTAGAGTTTCGAAGGAGGGAAGCTTTAAAAGTAAAGCATTTTTGAAAATTCTATTCTTCAAGATATTTCTTCTGGTACCGATATAGATATATCATTATAAGATCAGTTATAAGTATGTAATAGAAGGTTGTTAAACACAACATACTCACATAAAGTTACAGCTGAATAAATGATCTTATATTTAAGAATAATGTACAGAATTATATCAGGAATTTTAAGAATAATTGCCCTCTAGCTAAAGAAATGAATGGTTAAAAATATTTTCATCTTTTTTATGTCCTAATTTTTATACTCTTGGGGAAATTTTTCTTTATCTGCCCAGCTGTCTGCTTTTAAAAAAGAAAATCAGTTCATTTCACTTGAATGGGCTAAAACTTTTGGACAGTTGGAGCTAGAAATTTCATATTCAAATGCATTCCTTGTCATTGGGCGTTTGTCTGTGTACCAACAGTTTTGATCTATTGTCTTTATTTCTTCTTGCTTTTGAAAAAAGATCTGACAAGGCCTTTATTTATGTACCAGTATTTTTTAATATCTACTTTTGAAAACTTTTACCTTGGCAATGAGCAGACAAACAGGGGCATCAGCATTTTAAGAACAATCTTTTTTCTTTGTTTTAGAAATTTGAGGCAGAGATGCAGTCTATAGCAACAAGCAGTTCATCTGAAATTCGGGAGAAGATACTGGCTCGGCAAAAATCTCGTCGCGAAAACTCGCATCAAAGTGAGGCTAAACAAGAAGCCACAGAAAAGGATATAAACATAACAGGAGAAGAAACACCCACTGACAAAGAGGCAGCTGTCTAAGGAAGACGTATATTTTAATTCCTCAATCCATCTCCATTTTTTCAACCATGCATTGATCATGGCAGATCTTGATCCACACCAAACAAACCACAGAACATTAAAGTGCATTTATGAATTATTCATGTTATACATTGGATATTTCTCCATACATGTACCAACATTTTACATTCTACTAGTTGGACTCAGTAGAAAGACAGGATTGGGCTCAATTTTGTGACAAATGAGGTACACTGCAAACTTTGTAATTTGGTGCATCTTTTGATTTTTTTTAGAGAAAACATTTTAGAGTCACTTGGTCAAAGGAAAGGGGGGTAATGATATGATTATTTGCAATACCTTGGATAAATTGTATCCTACAAACTCCATTGAGTGTGTGTAAATTTTATTTCTTCTTGTTTTGAGAAGGGTGAATCCTATACATACTTTATGATGTTAAATCAAATTATTTGGGTGTTTTTGACTTGATTGACTGCTTGTTGTATTTAAAGTGTAGTGTTATAATTATGAAAAGTCATGTATAAGGGGAATAAGTACATGCACTTGATAAAAGGTCGGGATTTTTAGATTTGGGTGCAGTGTAATTTTTTTTTATCCATTTTATCAGTATTTTTTCTGAGTCCCTTGTTTGAATTCTCATTTGTACATTTTGTTTTATATTTTATACTTTTTTAAATATTCTTTCTTTTTTATGTGGCAGGGTTATCATATGAATTTTTATCATGTGTTCATATCACCATATACATATGTACCATATCTGTGAAACCCAAGACAGTTAAACCTGCTTTTATCGAGCTAGGAATTGACAATTTTGTTTTATTGTAAACATTATGTATTATATTCATAAATTTCACAAATATATTTTAAAGCAGCTGAAAAAGGAAATCATTTTGCTGCAAGTGTTATTTCATTATAAGCATGTTCGTTTCACTATAATTATGACAAAATCAGTGCTAATTAAGTTTACATCCACACTGCATAAATATACTTTTTGAATTAGTGCTTCCTTTTTCATTGTGCAATACATACAGCACTTCTGCCTGTTCAAGCAATAAACCAAAATTTTGATGCCTATCTGATTTACAACATATTAACAATGACTTTTTAAAATCTTTTAATATAAATCCCAGTAAGTGTTCATATATTTTACAATTTATCAGATATATAATTTTTTTTTGTTAGACACAAGTAATCCTATACATTTATATTTTATTGCTTATTGATATTTTTTTAAGAAGTATAATTTAATTATGGTTTCCTACTGTTTGCTGTCATTTTTTCTGTTGATGAGTGAGTAATATGTTATGCATATCTTGGAGAATCTAATCTCTTTGTATTTTTTTTATGAGATTTTAAATTAAGTTTACCTGTATTTTTAAACAATGCATAATAGAGTCGGTTGTGTATATTTAATGTATTTGATGAAATCTTCAAGGGGCTGTAATTTTTTTTTTTAATTTAGTTTCATTAATATTTATTTGAATGAAGTTTATTGACAAATTGTCAGTTCAGTTTTTTGATACAAAAACAGTAAGTTACATCTCAATAAGGTTTTTGAGTACTGTGAATCACGTTTTATTCGCAAGAACTTTATTTTTGCATAATTACATGAGATGGTATGCTCGTGAAAATTTCATTCTCGCGTATAATAGATTTTCCTAAGATTATATAGAGTAATGACCACAATTCGTGAAAATTTTGTCTCACTTAAAGAGAGTCAATGACTATCTCGCGAAAATAAGGTGTCGCGAATATTAAGTGATCTGCAGTATTCATGGTCTAAGGGCTTTTGTTTAATACCATATACCAGGGGTACTAAAAGGGATGTGTTCCTTAAACAAGGGAGATAATGATGAAAAATTTGTGTAAAACAAAAGTAGTGGTTGCTAAAAAAATCTTTTTCTTAGGAACCATGGGGCAGTTTATAAGAAAATTTATGCATAAGAATGAGGATTTGTTGTAGATTAAAAATTGCTTTGTTTTTTTGGCTACTCATTTTCAAAATGTTTATAAATACATTCTTTTTATACTGAGAGGTTTCAAAATATCAAATTTTGTAAGTTGATACATCACAGGAAAAGTATGGAAATAAGTTGGGAATTTTTGTTGTCAGATTGTTTGTTATGAAAATTAATGACAGTTGATGTTTTATTTTTTTTTTTGCCATTTAGAAAATAAACCATTAAATATACTCTATGTGTATGATATTTTATTGTTATGGACTCAAAAGTCTCTATTAGGAGTATCTAGAGTCCCTTGGTCCATCTGTCAAACTAGACAGATATTGTCAAAAGTACATGCTGATCATCTGTCACAAACGCAACGACTAAATTGTTGTCTGTTCAAATGATCTGGATATCCAGGTTAGCTGTGACAATCTTGAATCCAATCAAGAGATGTATTTAAAACATGAATTTAATTTTTGAAGATTCATGAGGTTATGAACTACGACGCTTCTTAGTTTTTTAACAATTGAGCCAAATTTAAGTGAAAATGCTTATAAAGTCAATTTGCTTAGATGGAGAAAACAGCCCGAGATTAAATTACATGTAAGTTATGATCTTCCATCAGTGTTGCAAAACAATATTTAATTTGGCATCTTTTGTGGGTATCAACTAGCAACTATCATCAAATATCACTTCTAGCTTCTCTACTTCATGGCTTTTAAATCATATCATACAAGTATAGCTCTGCTTTGAGTTAAATAAATGCTGAAATTTAGAAAGGACTCTTGTTACTACACAGCTGTGTCAGATTTAACTAGATTTTCTTTTCTGTACACATTTCAGAATTTCTGATATCAGAAAATCATTTTTGATATTAAGAAATCGAATTTCTGATATTAATAAAACATTTCATGATATCAAAAAATCTTCGGGATTTTATGGTATCAAAAAACGTAATTTTTGATTTTAAGAATTCGAATTCTTGATATCAAGAAATATGTTATTTTCCGATATCAAAAATTCGAATTTCTGATATCAAGAAATCATTTTCTGATATCAAAAAATCGATTTTCTGATATCAGAAAATGATTTTTTGATATCAGATATTCAAGTTGATTTCTTAATATCACAAAATATATTTTTTGATATCAGAAAATAAAATAAAATGGCGAAGAATTTTCAGATATATAATGAATTCCCCCTTGAACTGTAAAATAATCCAGGACTTCAGTGCCAGATTTGCTTTCTACTAAACTTTGTTGATTTCAGATTTTAAGATTTTTCTTAATGAAAGAATTTAATAAGTGTTCTCGATATTTTTTGGTCATCCATTTGTATTTCTGAGTAAAAAATCTAGGTGTGCTTTAGGTCGGACTTGGACTGAGAATTTCTCTGTCACCCGTTTTAACAGCAGCCATGATCTTCTGTGTAAAGTCATGTTACATCAGAGCTGACCAGCAAGTACTCGTTGTGTGGTCACAAAAGTTCATTCGTCAATGTAAAGTCTGAGCTACCCATGAAGTGCGTAAGTTATGTGTGCAAACTAAATGATTAAAATATAAAATAATGCAAAAGAACGACGGCATCCTAACATCCAGACATGTCTTGAACTTAGAACCCTGATCAAAAGACGACGGCATCCTAACATCCAGACATGTCCTAAACTTATAAGAATCCAACAAAGTTCGCAAAAAATTGTGTGGAGGGAAGCTGTATGTTCATCACGGGGAGCATTCATTAAGTCGATCGTAATTTTACTTGGTTCTTATTTTCTGTTATCAAAAAATCGATTTTGTGATATCAGAAAATACTAATCATTTTTTATATCAAAAAATCATTTCCTGATATCCAAAAAAGGAATTTCTGATATAAAAAATGATTTCTGGAAATCAAGAATTCGATTTCTTTATGTCAGAAAATACAATTTATTTTATGATAACAAGAATTTGAATTATTGATATCAAAAAATTGATTTCTTGATATTAAGAATTTTTAAAATTCTTTTATGATATCAAAAAATGATTTTTTTTTTTAATATTAAAAATTCGATTTCTTGATATCAAAAAAATGATTTTCTAATATCACAGAATCGATTTTTTGATATCAAAAAATCTAATTTTTTTTTATATCAATGATTTTCTGATATCGAAAATTCTGTTTTTTTTTATATCAAAAATAATTTTTTGGTATCAAAAAATATTTTTTGATATCAAGTATTCGAATTATTAATATCAAGAATTTCTTTTTTGATATCAGAAAATACCTTTAAAAAAATAACAGAGCGCCTCATAGGCTGGGTGGTCGTGGCCATTTTTGGACGTAATTGATCTCCTTTAGAAGAGGAGCTCCATCTAAATACATACAAAAATGATCAAATTTTGAATTAAGGAATACTTGTCTTATTTTGCGATTTCATGATGTGATCAATCGATTGTCTTGCGTGATAATTTTCATAAACGCCAAAGGCGTTTATGCATAAAATTATCACGCAAGCCAATCGATTGTTCATCGTCATGAAATTGAAAAATCTGACAGTTATCCCTTATATGTACATGCTTTTGATTCCACCAAATCCACGTGCTCTAAACCATACTTCTCTCTAGCTATTTGTCCCGCCTTACACGTGTTTTTTTTAAAAACGCCTATTGATGAACCAATACATTGATGGGGAAATAAACATTGACTATTTGTAATTTTATCTTGGACAAAGACAACAGTGAAAATTAAAAATAGATAACATTACAATAGTAAGTTTTTCTGTAATTTATCAATTTAATGATCAGCATTGAAATTAAAATTTGTTTGAGAGATTTATACTACGCTGTTGCTGCCAACTGCTATTGGAAACTGAAAATGACTTAAAAGCCTGGATATTGAAGATAAACAGAGACAAATCATCAACTATCCGCTGTATTTGCAGTGGACTTGGAAAGCTAATCTTTACCAATATTCTAAGACCACCAGTGCATTTAGCATGGTCGTAGGAGTTGACACGAATTGTTAGTCAAATTCTCACTTTTGAAAATTTTTTAAGTGTTTGGAGTATTGTTTTTTTCAAAATGAATTCATTTGAAGTATCTGAAATCTGTTGATCTTGAAGAAATGTGTCTATCTTATATTAAAATACGGATTATAAAGATTGAAAAAATTATAAGGACTTCAGTATTTAATGGGGAATGATTTTTGCATAAATCATTTCGAAGACTTAATGCAGCATCAACAAAAAGATTGCTACAAGACTTCTCTGCCAATATGGAGACTATTTTGAACGACACAGTATCCTTCCCAGCAAACCTTACAGGGAAAATAAATGAAAGCAAACCTTACTTTTCAGGAGACTTGGAATCGGAGCCTTTCTATGCTCTGGCCATAGATTTGATAAGGTATGTGCTCCCCATCATCATATTTGTTGGAACCTTTGGAAATCTAATGAGTTTTTTGATCATGGTACAAAGAGAAATGAGACAGACCTCTACATTTTTCTACTTAGCCACCCTGGCAGTGGCCGACACCGGAGTCCTGTACATCAGCGCATTCAAAACCTGGATTACTGTGCTTACTGGATATGAACTTTTACACCAGAGTGATGCTGCATGCAAGATCTTGATTTTTCTGACCCATTTCTTTGTCCATTTTTCTGCTTGGTTGATTGTGGCTGTTACAGTAGAGCGCTTCTTGGCTGTTTGGTTTCCACTTCGAGCCACAACGATGTGCAGTTTGGCGAGGGCCAAATTTGTGACAGTCATGATTGCTATGATCTTCATCTTAATCAACAGTCACATATTCTGGACAGCTGAACTGTACTCATTACCCAGTGGTCAGGTTAGATGTGTGTCCTATGCCTATGAAAACCTCGTCTGTAAAGTCTTTCCCTGGATATATCTTGTTTTGTACTCCTTCCTTCCTGTGTTAGTACTGTTTTTATTCAACACTTTGATTATTGTAAGCCTTGTCAAGAACAAACCCTTGTTTCAAGCCATGACCAAAACTGACCAACAGATGCGTTACGATCACCAAAAACTGGCTATCTGCTTACTTATCATTTCATTCACTTGGATCGTGACAACCATGCCGCGACCACTTTACCGATTCTTTATGGAGAAACCAACAACTATTGAAAAACAAGCAGAGGCAGTTTTTGTCCGAACCCTGTGCTTTATACTGATGTACATTAACCACGCTGTGAATTTCTTCATCATGAAAACCTTTTACATGGGAATGTTCTAAAACATCTGGACAATGGTACATCAGATAAAATACACAGGCTAACTTCTTATACAAACAGTAAGCTTTTAGAATCCATCAGAGGATCGAATTCTCTACACCTACTCCCCTTTACTCTGACATCATACACTCTCACATAACACCAGATACTTGTAACATTTCATAATAAAAGTAGCTCTGTAAACAGAGAATATTAAACAAAGTAGTCCTTTTTCATTATTTTAAAAATTTATTATCTATTCATTTGACACTTTCTGAATGTTTAACATACATATACTAATATATGGGAATTGTAATGGAAGTAACAATCAATTAGATGATGTTATTTGATACACAAGTATACCTTAAAGAAGTACTTTGGAAATTAATATTCAACAGCAAAAAATATGTCTCAAATTCAATGTATAAAACCATTCTTTAATAAAAATAAAAATCAAGAAGTTCACAAGGGCCTAAAATAAATTTCTACCAAATTTCACAACATAATCACTGTTTTAAATCTATATATACATATTATAAAATTAAGACCAAAAGATTCAACTTATAAGATTTGACCATCCTGAGCTTTAAGTTCCAAGCTAAGTAAGAGATTTGATGAAAATAAAACAAATCAGAATGTAGGTCACTGTGACCTACTTTTAGGGAAACATTGTCATTCCTGTGCCCCAAGATGCATAAACTATATAGATTTGGTGGCCTCAGTGTTCATAACATATACATAATAGTATGCATATTAAAAGATCTAAAAATGCTTAGATTTAATTGAATGAGAAAAGTTGGGACTTCCATATTATTGACATGTAAGTTTATACCTAGCTGTTACAAGACATTTATAATTAATGATTGTTGACCTCGTGACTAATCTAACTTGTCCTACTTTTCAAAACTTTTAATTTTGGTACTTTGAAAAGTCAGGAATTTCATAATTTATAAGTAAGTAACCTTATCATCTTTCAGAAAGAATTATAATCCTTGACATCATAACCGTAACCTAGAAGTTTTACAGGGGTAATTTTTAAATTTCATAACATTTGCTACAGTAGAGATGGGGCTTTGTGTATATTTCTTTTCAGCATGCCTGTGCATTAATTTTGTCATGACCTTTAGGATTATATCATTTGACCTCATGTCCCTGATCTTGAAGTTTGATGCAGTTTTAAGAAACTTTTAATCTTTGCAGTAACTTTTAATTCAAAATTGTAAAACTTAATACCCGGTATTTTAAAAAATCTTTTCTGTATGATGGACAGACAAGACAAGACAAAAAAAGACAGATAGGCAGTTACAATATACCATAAATAATAACATTTAAACCAATAAGACACTGAAAGACCCCTTTGAATTCAATTGTCAATTTCCATTTTCTATATCTTCTCATGTGAAATTTTATTAAATCTGATTTAATTGCATGGCCCCATCGATCTCCACAGCTGTGATTTGTACAGTGAATCTGCACTTCCTGAAGGATTTCATTCCATTTCCAGGGTTATATTACATCTTGTAAAAAATTTTGACAGATGCACAGATGGACAAACCCCTACTTCTCCCTATTTCTGATGGAGGCATTAAAAAGCCCATAATGAAAGGAACTCTATTTAAAACTATTGA
Organism: Saccostrea glomerata; assembly: GCA_003671525.1. Classification (NCBI taxonomy): domain Eukaryota; kingdom Metazoa; phylum Mollusca; class Bivalvia; order Ostreida; family Ostreidae; genus Saccostrea; species Saccostrea glomerata. Next base: position 686,859 of record PRKT01000105.1, on the reverse strand, counting down.
AATTAATGTGATTTATAGCACTTCAACTAGACATTTGCTCAGTAATAGTCAATAATTCATTGTTTTCATATGAATTAAATTTTTTGTCTGTGAAAATGGTTCCTCAACAATCATAATTGATTAAATCTAAAAGTTTATTGCAATGAAGGTATTCTTTTTCCTTGGGAAAAAATGTACAATTAAGCTTTATAACCAATTTAATTCTCAGGTCAAAATCAAAGCTTGTGGGTTTGCAAACAGTTAAACAAAATTTGAATGGGAAACTCACTACTAGGGTGCCATGGCAAATTTCTATGGTATATAAGTATTTCAACTGACTCTTGAATAAATCTTTAATTCTTTATTACATTTAACATTAAAAATTATGTTTTCACATACTATAGTTTTTAGAATAAATGGTCAACATCAAAAAGGAAACAGACACAAAATATGAAACATCCTAGCCAAAAATAATAAATATCTACAATTATTAACACATTAAGATGGGTTAAAAATTCCACTTAAAATTTCATATGCTACAGAACAATTTGGAATCAATAACTTCCATTTCTAAATCACTTTTGTTGAAAACAAACTTACAGTGAAAATTAAAAATAGATAACATTACAATAGTAAGTTTTTCTGTAATTTATCAATTTAATGATCAGCATTGAAATTAAAATTTGTTTGAGAGATTTATACTACGCTGTTGCTGCCAACTGCTATTGGAAACTGAAAATGACTTAAAAGCCTATTTGTTTTTTTGGCTACTCATTTTCAAAATGTTTATAAATACATTCTTTTTATACTGAGAGGTTTCAAAATATCAAATTTTGTAAGTTGATACATCACAGGAAAAGTATGGAAATAAGTTGGGAATTTTTGTTGTCAGATTGTTTGTTATGAAAAATTAATGACAGTTGGTGTTTTATTTCTTTCTTTGCCATTTAGAAAATAAACCATTAAATATACTCTATGTGTATGACATTTTATTGTTATGGACTTTGAATCAAAAGTCTCTATTAGGAGTATCTAGAGTCCCTTGGTCCATCTGTCAGACTAGACAGATATTGTCAAAAGTACATGCTGATCATCCGTCACAAACGCAACGACTAAATTGTTGGCTGTTCAAATGATCTGGATATCCAGGATAGCTGTGACAATCTTGAATCCAATCAAGAGATGTATTTGAGAAATGAATTTAATTTTTGAAGATTCATGAGGTTATGAACTACGACGCTTCTTAGTTTTTTAACAATTGAGCCAAATTTAAGTGAAAATGCTTATAAAGTCAATTTGCTTAGATGGAGAAAACAGCCCGAGATTAAATTACATGTAAGTTTTTATCTTCCATCAGTGATGCAAAACAATATTTAATTTGGCATCTTTTGTGGGAATCAACTAGCAACTATCATCAAATATCACTTCTAGCTTTTCTACTTCATGGCTTTTAAATCATATCATACAAGTGTAGCTCTGCTTTGAGTTAAATAAATGCTGAAATCTAGAATGGACTCTTGTTACTACACAGCTGTGTCAGATTAACTAGATTTTCTTTTCTGTACACATTTCACTACAGAGTTACTTTCCTTTGTGTTAATAACATATGCATGTAGCTGTTTTTTAGCGGGTGTAAAATTTGGTGTTTTATTCAAAGGTATGGCAGAACTGTATCTGGCAGACAGAGTTCTATAACTTAGCAAAATAAATTCATCTTTTAGATATTAAGCCAGAGTTAGCACCCTACTAAAAAGGCCTGCTATATATGGTACATTGCATTTTCCTGGCTATAAGTCACATAACAACTGAGTGTATGAGAAGAAACTACAATAATTCTGAGCAATGCTTTTTATAATTGTTTTTATTACTGCTTTATAACAATCGTTTTATTCTAACAATCCAGTGACTTTATGAGAATAACTGATGTTAAGCTGAACACTTGTGTGTATATAACATATTTAGCACAATTACATCAAAATATAAATATTGCATGTAGTTGAGTGTAACATTGAAATTTTCACCCAAAGAAAACCATTGTCAAAGGAGGCGCAGTCGATGTTGACAATGGTTTTCAAGGGTGAAAATTTTCAATGTTACACTCAACTACATGCAATAGTTATTAGATTATACTAAATGTTTTATACAAAAACATATTACAGCAAACCGTACGCGCATAAATTCTGCGCAGTCGCTATTTTTTGGAATATCGACCGTCGTCAAGCAATGTTGACTGTGGCTACGATGGAGGGCGTGGCTTCATTATTCAGCGGGTAAAAGTGTTTTTTAACAAATGTTTCTCGACCAATCAGATTCAACTAATTTACATGAAAGGATAATATTTTGGTCTGAACAGAAAGTCTTGTAGTAAATTCAACCACAGGAGTTCGCGTACCTATCGATTATACCGAAATTTTCATTAAATAAAAAAAATACGTAATACGTATAATATCATTATAGGTATTACGTACAGTGTATATAAAACTATCTTAGCAGAGATTCAATCTGACTCAAAAAATGCAAAACTCTAAATTATAGCATCGACAGAAGCACTCATCCTATGCAAATTATATATGTACATTCCTGACCGGAGAAGACAAGCATTTGGCATTTTTCTGATTCATATAGAAATTCGTATATAATAACGAACACACCATATCATAACAAAATAATAAAAAAAAAATTAAAAACAGACATACACTGTATTTACAATTTGTGTATTTAATGTGAATATATTTTTATTGTGAATAAAAATACACCATAATAATCAAAGCAGAATAAAAATTTGTGTTCCTCAACAAATATGCACAACTTACACACAGCAGCGAAGACAGTGAAATTTATATTTAAATGCCGTATGTATTTACCAACAGAATACTGGTCTATTACAAAGAATATTATGAAATAAACATTTTTTTAACAAGAAATTGTAATTCAAGCAAAAACACTTCATTTTTAACAGGGAGACTTTTTTCGTAAGGGATCTAGAATTTATTTAAATTATAAATGAACAAGTTCATGGTATTTTTTAGAATAAATATTTCAGTACCTTATTTTACAATACTTTGGTAAAAATCAGTAGTGTCCACATAATTACATAATTTTATGACAAAGATAGTATTATCACAGTCAGATGGTTAAAAACAACATATTTAATGCACTATACACACCCATAAAAACAATATACAGTAGCCAGAAAGTCTACTGATCAAAAAACTGTACAAAGTATTCTGTATAAACAACCTACACCATCTAACTACCGGTACTTCTTTTTGCCTATAGGCTTTGATGGTCTTGTGTATATCAGCATTATTACTACATGTGCTAACCCTTAAAGACAGGTGCCCCCTTTGCCATTTTCAAGTATCTGTTTAATAAAAACTATTTTTCAAAAGTTCCCCCTTGGTGTCCTTGATGAAATTGATATTTTCTATGAAATATCTTCCATGCTGTTTTATCAGCAAGAAGCCCCCATTGTTTCCCTGTCATTGGGGGTAACTTATACTTTTCCTTACAATAACCTGACTTTGAAACATTGTTGTAACAGATACATGCAGCTTAACCTTTGAACTATGATTAAGGACGTTCGATCCTGAGTTTTTGAGTGGATTTTGGTCATGTCTTTTATTTATAAAATTCTGCATCATTTTTAAATTTTAACATTAAATCTGAATTCTACAATGCAAATTGAACTCTATTCAATGTAAAAACCGCGATTGAATTCCATTCAAGTTGATTTAAACTAGGGACTATATTTTGTGGCGGAAGGTTTTTGAGACGAAAATCATCAGTTTTTCCCTTTTGAACTATAACAGTACTCTTTATTTTGGATTCTTATTTTTCCATGCTGGTTGCACACAAAGCTGTTTTTTGCAGTGATAGGTGTCATGCTGGTTCTGAAATATCTATTAAATTATTTCTTATGAATTCTATCAACAAAGTGTGACAAATATAATAAAAATATTCTGAAAACAGGGGAAAAAATTGAGCCAAATTTAACGTAAAATTGACACTTTTTTAGTAATATCTGAAAATTAACATCATATACCCCAACTTTTGATGTTCTTTTCTAAATATTCAAGGTAACTTTGACCTATTTGCTTAAATTCAGAAATAAAAATTAATATTTTAAAATAATTTTCTTGCTTATTAAATTTTCAATGCTAGAAAAATCACATTTTATTAGTGCACAAAGGTCAAATAATTGATTATGCGAAGTAATTTGAATTGTTTTCTTAGTTACAATTTTAAAGTGTCTTTTTTTTTAAACAGACTGAGTGTTCATTTTCTTTCTTGCTTTAATTGGATAAAAATATTGCAGGGAAAACGTCGAAGGTGTAATTTTTAATTAAGACACAAATTTCAGTGCAAGAAGGTCATATTAAATGTATTGTAGTGCCAAAAAAGCATATTGACCCCCATTTTTTGATTTAGATTTTAATTACGCTATGTTTGTAGAAACTTAAAATATACTTGGCAAAAAAAGTTTAAGACTTTGATTATCAGGATCGAACGTCGTTAAGTACCTGTATGTGTTAAATGGGCAGATTTTTTGTAGTTTTGAGTTGTGACTCACCTAGATTCTCTGCAAAGTGCATCACATTGCATTTAGAACTACTGGTATAACAGATTTGACTATCTCTTGTTTAAGTGATTACATGCATGTGCTCACTAGTTTGCAAATGATTTTTTTTTACATATGGTACCAGATACTAGTTGACTTACAGAATTTCTAAGATTTGTATGTAGAAGAAAATGGGGCGCCGTTTTAATATTTTTAAGGTATTTTCTGATATCAAAAAATCATTTTCTGATATCAGAAATTCGATTTTTTGATATCAGAAAATAAACAATATTTTTTGATACCAAGAATTCGAATTTCTGATATCAGAAAATCATTTTTGATATTAAGAAATCGAATTTCTGATATTAATAAAACATTTCATGATATCAAAAAATCTTCGGGATTTTATGGTATCAAAAAACGTAATTTTTGATTTTAAGAATTCGAATTCTTGATATCAAGAAATTTGTTATTTTCCGATATCCAAAATTCGAATTTCTGATATCAAGAAATCATTTTCTGATATCAAAAAATCGATTTTCTTATATCAGAAAATTATTTTTTGATATCAGATATTCAAGTTGATTTCTTAATATCAGAAAATATATTTTTTTATATCAGAAAATAAAATAGAATTTCGAAGAATCTTCAGATATATAATGAATTCCCCCTTGAACTGTGAAAATAATCCAGAACTTCAGTGCCAGATTTTCTTTCTACTAAACTTTGTTGATTTCAGATTTTAAGATTTTTCTTAATGAAAGAATTTAATAAGTGTTCTCGATATTTTTTGGTCATCCATTTGTATTTCTGAGTAAAAAATCTAGGTGTGCTTTAGGTCGGACCTGGACTGAGAATTTCTCTGTAACCCGTTTTAACAGCAGCCATGAGCTTCTGTGTAAAGTGATGTTACATCACAGCTGACCAGCAAGTACTCATTGTGTGGTCACAGAAGTTCATTCGTCAATGTAAAGTCTGGGCTACCCATGAAGTGCGTAAGTTATGTGTGCAAAATAAATGATTAAAATATAAAATAATGCAAAAGAACGACGGCATCCTAACATCCAGACATGTCTTGAACTTAGAACCCTTATCAAAAGACGACGGCATCCTAACATCCAGACATGTCCTTAACTTATAAGAATCCAACAAAGTTCGCAAAAAATTGTGTGGAGGGAAGCTGTATGTTCATCACGGTGAGCATTCATTAAGTCGATCGTAATTTTAGTTGGTTCTTACTTTCTGTTATCAAAAAATCGATTTTGTGATATCAGAAAATACTAATCATTTTTTATATCAAAAAATCATTTCCAGATATTCAAAAAAGGAATTTCTGATATCAAAAATGATTTTTTGAAATCAAGAATTCGATTTCTTTATGTCAGAAAATACAATTTATTTTATGATAACAAGAATTTGAATTACTGATATCAAAAAATTGATTTCTTGATATCAAGAATTTTTAAAATTCTTTTTTGATATCAAAAAATGATTTTTTTTTTTATTAAAAATTCGATTTCTTGATATCAAAAAAATGATTTTCTAATATCACAGAATCGATTTTTTGTTATCAAGAAATCTATTTTTTTTTTTATATCAATGATTTTCTGATATCGAAAATTCTGGGGTTTTTTTTAATATCAAAAATAATTTTTTGGTATCAAAAAATATTTTTTGATATCAAGTATTCGAATTATTGATATCAAGAATTTCTTTTTTGATATCAGATAATACCTTTAAAAAATAACAGGGCGCCTCATAGGCTGGGTGGTCGTGGCCATTTTTGGACGTAATTGATCTTTAGAAGAGGAGCTCCATCTAAATATATACAAAAATGATCAAATTTTGAATTAGGGAATACTCTTATTTTTCGATTTCATGATAATTTGCATAAACGCCAAAGGCGTTTATGCATAAAATTATCACGCAAGCCAATCGATTGTTCATCGTCATGAAATTGAAAAATCTGACAGTTAAACCTTATATGTACATGCTTTTGATTCCGCCAATCCACGTGCTCTAAACCATACTTCTCTCTAGCTATTTGTCCCGCCTTACACGTATTTTTTTATGAAAATGCCTATTGATGAACCAATTCATTGATGGGGAAATAAACATTGACTATTTGTAATTTTATCTTGGACAAAGACATTGGAAATGTAAATATACTAAAATGTATGAAATTTTCCCTTGACAGATGGTAGTTGACAGCTTAAGATATCATATTTAAAAAATAAGTTATATCTGATGGGTAATTTGTTAACCCCTATCCTCCTTAATTAAGATCATAATGCATCTTGACCCAGCATTCTGGAAAATATTTAATCACTTTCTTTTCCTTTATTAAATTCAGTTGCAAGTAAAAACATGCTGGGATACTCTAACAAATTAAAACTTAAGTACATGTATCATATTCAACACTGTCAGAATGTTCTCAATAACAGACAAAATTGTTTGTTTTCATGACTGGAAAGATTTTGATTCTCTACAAAACAGAATTCAGCAACAAATAAGGAAAGCTTCATTTTCTATATACATGTACTAGTATTTCCATTTGAAATTGCATTCCCTAGCGTGGACCAATTGATTCCTAAAGTTGTGATTTGAACAATGAATCTGCACTTCCTGGAGTATTTCTTTCCATTGCAATGGTTACGTACGGTATACTTTGTAAAAGATGTGAGATATACACACAGACCGACCAACCCCTAAATCTTCTACATTTCTGGTAGAGGCATTTAAAAACCTTTTATGTAAGGAACTCTATTAAAAAACCATTGAAATTAGAATTAATGTGATTTATAGTACTTCATCTAGATCTAAACAATACAAAATAGGAACAGACCAAACATCAAAACATCAGAGGTGTGATCAAGGAGGAGTGAACATCCCCTGCCGACTGGCCACACCTGCCGTGTGCTCTTTATCATGCATGTTTGGGAAATAACGGGAAAGTCCGTCGACAATTCAGTATGTAAATAATGGCCTAACAATTAGTAAGATAAACGTCAGTCAGAAATTAACTCAATGCTAAGTTGTATTTGCTGACAAGGTCATGGCATCAACCATAGAACTTTAGAAATGATATCTTTAAAGGAAACTGCTGATATTCTTGTTTCATCAACTTCTTTGTCAATAATTTACCTCGTTTTAGAAATGGTACATATGTAGAGCATGCCCTTGCGTATCGAATCAACAGAGAGATACAAACACTGGATGCAGGTGATGAAGGTATATTGCTGCATAAGTGAGGGCAGTCGACAATTGAAAAGTCAAAGTCATCACATTTATCATAAAGCTTGGTTGTTGGATTACATCAACGTCATTTTTCAAGTGAAATATCCAAATATGAACAGATGTGTCAGACTCTGTGGTATCTTTTATCTCAAACTCACCGAGATATGTCATATCGACATAAGAATGGAAATAACCATTTAATTCTCATAAAAATTAGGTTTTCCACATTGCTATTAGTTATATGGTCAACATCAAAGTTGTTAACACACATACATTAAAGCATGCTCTCCATTAATAAAATACAAAAAATACACCTAAAACTTCAGTCTCTGGAGATAATTAAAAAGTAAGTAAACTGTAAAAATTTAAAGTGCAAAGAGAAAACAAAGCAAATCTATGATATTAAATATCTACAATTATTAACAAAAGAACATGGGTCAAATATTCCACTCTCAACTCGCACTGCGCTGCTGCTGACAACTGCTTTAGGAAACTGCAATGAATTAAAACCTGCATATTCCAATTTCATTCTCGCATATAATAGATTTTCCTAAGATTATATAGAGTAATGACCACAATTCGTGAAAATTTTGTCTCACTTAAAGAGAGTCAATGACTATCTCGCGAAAATAAGGTGTCGCGAATATTAAGTGATCTGCAGTATTCATGGTCTAGGGGCTTTTGTTTAATACCATATACCAGGGGTACTAAAAGGGATGTGTTCCTTAAACAAGGGAGATAATGATGAAAAATTTGTGTAAAACAAAAGTAGTGGTTGCTAAAAAAATCTTTTTCTTAGGAACCATGGGGCAGTTTATAAGAAAATTTATGCATAAGAATAAGGATTTGTTGTAGATTAAAAATTGCTTTGTTTTTTTGGCTACTCATTTTCAAAATGTTTATAAATACATTCTTTTTATACTGAGAGGTTTCAAAATATCAAATTTTGTAAGTTGATACATCACAGGAAAAGTATGGAAATAAGTTGGGAATTTTTGTTGTCAGATTGTTTGTTATGAAAAACACAACAATGTGCAATTTGGCGAGGGCCAAATTTGCCACAGTTATGATTGCTATGATCTTCATCTTAATCAACAGTCACATATTCTGGACAGCTGAACTGTACTCATATCCCAGTGGTCAGGTTAGATGTGTGTCCTATGCCTATCGGAACCTTGCCTGTATAGTCTTTCCCTGGATATATCTTGTTCTGTACTCCTTTCTCCCTGTATTAGTATTGCTTTTATTCAACACTTTGATTATTGTAAACCTAGTTAAGACCAAATCCTTGTTTCAAGCCATGACCAAAACTGACCAACAGATGCGTTACGATCACCAAAAACTGGCTATCTGCTTACTTGTCATTTCATTCACTTGGATCTTCACAACTTTGCCACGGCCACTTTATCAATTACTTATGAAGACACCCACAAGTATTGAAAAACAAGCAGAGGCAGTCTTTATCCGAACACTGAGCTTTATACTGATGTACATTAACCACGCTGTGAATTTCTTCATCTACGGAATCACAGGGCAGAGATTTAGGATGGAGCTGAAGCGTTTGTTTCTGTGCCGTGTTCATCCCAGAAAACAAAAGCCCAAACCCAAACCGACCCTTCCATCCGATGGGATTTGTTCTGGTCAGGAAACGTCTTTTTCTTCTTGTCAGCACACCTTAGACTGAGATGACTACCTTTGCACGGGAGACATTTTTAGTTTTTTTTTTCCAAAAGTGCATTTTATTTTAACTGTACTTAAAATTCAAAGACACAGTTTTATTATTCTTTAATCATATGTTGTACAATTATCAATAAAACTTTGAGTATTTATTTTTAGGAATGTAAAAACTAAATTACCAGCTATTTCTTTGTTTGCTACTTCAATGTTATAATCCAAAGTTTTATAATATTAAGAATCTCTCCACCAAGTGACATCCACAACACCTCCATATACATGTATAGCAAAGAATGTGCTTTTACTATCCAATTGCAGCCTTTTGATGAGGTCAATCCCTAGATATATAGACCTTAGAGAAAACATATCGACCGAACTCTGAAAAACTAATACAATATAAATTCTGAGACATACTGCTCAAACACTAACCTAATTATCACATTCCTGTGTTTAGTACAAGCAAAGACCCTTGAGAAAGGGATACCGGTACGTACACTTGTCTGTTGATGCATTATAAGCCTTGTAAGTACGGTATATCAACCAAAAGATAGGTTACAGTAACCTACTTTTGCAATTTCATAGCTCTATATTTGAATATTTTAGATACTTACGGCTTAGAATCATTCAACCCTCTCAGTTAATGCATCTTGTGTCCTTGGAGTTAGTTACTGAAAAAAAATAGATCATAGACGTTCCATCTTGATATTTCATTGCTAAATCAAAATACATGAATTTGGATAATAAATGACTTAGAATAATTTTTAAAATGCATCTCAGGTGTTTTAAGTTTGTCAGCTAAAAATGTAGGTTACCAAGACCAATCTTTTAATTCTACTGGGCCAAAGGCACAAAGAGCTAATGTTACCTGCATAGCCATTTATGCAGTGTGTATCAACTTCTTGGAATATACGCCATAACTCAAAAGCCCTCAGCCAAAATGAATCCTTGGTCTAAGGACTCTCATTTATACCTGAACTAGAGACAAGGTAAGTAATTAGGGAAATAAATACAAAAGTAGCAATTGCTTAAAAATCTTCTTCTCGAGAACCACCGGACATCTGTTTCCCCGACAACAACTGGACTGAATATCATCATACTTACACACAGGGTGCAGATATGCTGAGAATAGAAAAAAAAACATCTTCAAGGCATCATCAGGTGATGGGGTAAATGACGAGGTCTCAATGTCATGTTAACAGTTGTATAGCTATAAGGCCTAGGTTCATCACATCTTGTCAATTGTAGCGTTTTAGGAAAACATCAAATTAACTCAAAAGGACTTGCAGGTCATGTTGGCCTACTCTTTGACTTCTGCATGTACCGGGGTATTTATTTTCAAATTGATTTTGAGGCCTACATGTATTATAATCAAAACTTGTCAGTTTATACATCATGGGACATTGAAGTGAGTCAACTGAAAAGTAGGTCACCATGAATTTTATGGTCCATCATTATCAGAACATAAAAGGTCATTATTTTGGATACTGAGAGGGTTGAAAGTTAATGCATCTTGGACTTTTAAACATATTAATTAAAAGTAGGTCACGGTGACCTTATTTTGAATTTGCAGCCATTCCTTTTTGATTTGTTTTAAAGGCATATTTTAGTCACTTAAAAGCCTATGGTCATCAGACAATGTCGGTTGATGCATTATGCCCAAAAATTAGTTCACTGACTGTGACCTACTTTTGGAATTTTATGGCTATATTTAATTCCTACAGATACTTATTGGCATAGAATCATCAAAAGTACTTTTCAATTGATGCATCTTTGGATCTCAAAGTGTGTCAAATTAAAAAGTTAATCACAATGACCTACTTTGGGGATTTTATGGCTATCTTTAAATATTTCAGATACTAATTGGTTTAGAATCATCAAAAATTGTCAGTTGAGGCATCTTGGATCCTCAAAGTGTGTCCATTGAAAAGTAGGTCACCGTGATCTAGTCGTACTTTTAGAAATTATGTCTATATTTGTATATTAAGATAATTGGCTTAAAATCATCAAATTTGTCATTTAATGTAGCTTGGATCCTTGGAGTATTTTACTCATCTTTTTGCATATCATTCAAGATTGTAGCTCTACTCTGAGTTATATAAATGCTGATATTTTGAATGCGCCCTGGGCTCTTGACACTACTGCAGATGTACCAACTCCAATAAGATTTTCTTTTCTGTATACATTGCACTACAGTTACTTTCCTTTGTGTTAATGCATAACATTTGGCCGGTTTAGTCACATGACAATTCAAAATCTGAGAAGAACCTACAAAGACAAATAAGCCTGAGCAATGCTTTTTATAATTTTTATTACTTCTTTATAACAATCGTTTTATTCTAAAAATCTGGATTCTTTCAAACCAATGACTTTATAAGAATAACTGTTGTTAAGCTGAACACTGGTGTGTATATAACATATTTAGCACAATGACATCAAACTATATTGTTATGAACAGCAGCCTTGCAGTAAATCCAGCAGGCTAATTTTCTCCCCAATTATTTTGTGTGTCGTGAAGATCGAAAGTTCTATATGGGGTTAACTTGATGGAATGTTTACTTCAGCAGGTAATTTTGAATGCCCCAAATTAAGATCATCAATATTAAAAGCATTTAGTCTTGTTATTTCCTTGTGAAATCTGCACAAGGTGATAAAGTATTGCACCATCAAAATAACCCTCTATATTTGATATACTGTACATTGTATATTCCCCATTTTTTAGTACAATATGTACTGCAAATAAATAATAAAATAATAGAAATAAATACCTTGTTCACTTCAAAATGCTACAAAGTCATTATTGATTTTGCTGTGTACATAGAACAGGACAATAATTTGGCACCAATGCTAACATTTGTTTCGTTTGCCAGGTAGTTATAAATCTATTATGCTATCTTAGCAGAGATTCAATCTGACTGAAATCAACGAAAAACTCAAAATTATAGCATCAACAGAAGCACTCATCATATGCAAATTATAAATGTACAACTCTGACCGTAAAAGACAAGTATTTGGCATTTTTCTTATTCATATAGAATTTTTTTTATAATAAAGAACACACCATCATGGCAAAATAAAAAAAAATAAAAACAGATATACACTGTACATGTATTTACAATTTGTGTATCAAATGTGAATATATTATTAATGTGCATAAAATTATACCATAAAGCAGATTAAAAAGTTGTGTTCCTCAAGAAGAAACATACACAAGTCACTGTGACACATAGCAATGAAGACAATAAAAATCTATATTATAAGCAACAGATTAAATTTATCAACAGAATACTGGTCTATTACAAAGAATGTTATGAAATAAAGAATTTTTTAACAAGCAATTGTAATATGAGCAAAAATTCCACGCTTTTTTAAGGAGATATTTTTTCAAATAGATCTGGAATTAAAATTTATAAATGAACAAGTTAATTAAATATTACAGTACAATATTTACAATACAGAGGTAAAAATCAGTAGAGTCCACATAATTATATCATTTTATGACAACGATAGTATTATCACAGTCAGATGGTTAAAAACAATGTATTTAATGCACTATACACACCCATAAAACCAATATACAGTAGCCAGTAGGTCTACTGCTGAAAGAAAAAAAACTGTATAAAGTATTCTGTATATTAAACAAACTGCACAATCTAACTACTTCTTATTGCCTATAGGCTTTGATGGTCTTGTGAATATCAGGGTTATTACTACTACATGTACATGTTCTTTAAGACAGGTGCCCCCTTTGTCATTTTCAAGTACCTGTTTAATAAAAAACTATTTTGAAAAATTTTCCCCCCTGATGTCCTTGATGAAATTGATATTTTCTATGAAATATCTTTCATGAGTAACTGTTTAATCAGCAAGAAGCCCCTATTGTTTCCCTGTCATTGGGGTAACTTCATACTTTTCCTTACAATAACCTGACTTTGAAACACTGTTGTAACAGACACTTGCAGCTTAACCTTTGAACTTTGATGAAGTACCTGTCTGTGTTAAATAGACAGATTCATTCATCTTAAAAAAAATTGTAAATCTCTCAAACAAGTTACTTTATTTCATGTTCTTTCCACATGCTTAAACCTATAAAGTACAGCGCCATGAATTAAAATTTTTGTAGGCGCAGCAGTTTGTGCCTACAAGGTGCCCAGGAGTAGAGATACCCATGCTTAAACCTATTGAGGACAGGTACTTTGATATTCACAATTTGTTTCTCTTATGGCCGGTTGCGTACCTATGGTTCAGATAAGTACAGCTCAATGGTTGATACGTGGATCACATAAGCCGGGTTTAAACCCCAGTTGAGTCGGATTTACCTGAGTCACATTTCTGTTGCACGCTATAAAACTGAGTAAGGTTTACCTAATCTTGACTTACTCGTATAAAATGTTGAAGGATAATAGGTTTCCTAATATTACAGCACTTTAAAACAAGTTTTAATACTAGTAACTGGTTGAAAATTAAAAGGATATATCTAAAAACAATGATATATATTGATGTTAAATTGTAAATTGATAATGCTGAAAATATGCAATACAATTTACATGATTTAATTCAAATCACGGCATCTTTCATCGAAACTCAAACCATAAGAAAATATGAAAACGCAAACAGAATACAGCTTTTGCAAAAGACTGAAGAGAAGAAAACATGGATGGGGGTCTTTGGAATAAGCAATTTAGAAACAAAATCAAAACACAATATATAGGTAAATGATAAAGGAAAAATGTATAAATTTAGATTTTTAGTTTGAAATCAAATGAAAAAAATTTATAAGACATTATTTTTGAGAAAACACTTATCATTATCTATGTTTTCTATAGAATTTTATACAGCGGCAAAATTATAGGGTACGAACATACCCCTCCTCCCCCCATGCCGGTTCCTCCGATCCAGCCCTGTAGATTCACTGATCACTGAAAGATTTTTTATCCTCAGGAAATTCGGCATTATTAGAAGTTATTGGAATGTGTATCATCAGCTGTTCGAAAGTGTAAAATTCGTAATTCGATTTAAATTTGGTATACGATGGGCGTTCAATAAATAATGTCATTGGGACTTGGAAAAAAAAAACTCCTCCATAAATTGAACTTCCTCCCAGAATATGAATTTGAGCAACAAGACCGCTAATATTCAAGAAAATAGCATATAAAACGGTTTTATTCTCATGCAATTCTTTGCTCTTCTTAAACCTTTGTAGTTTTGTCAAGTGCATCTTATTGTAAATTTGTTTTGTGGGCTAATAGCAAAATGGATTCAAGTTTCATTATCTGTTAGAATTTCATACAAACGTGGATAGGTACAATTTTTGATTTTTTTAAAAATAATTGTTTGGATATTCCTACACGCTGTCGTTTTCACTCATTTTTCAAAATATAGGGTGACCTTTGAGTATTAAACTTTTTTACTATAAAATGTTTCTTTAAAACAGTATGAATTATCCCCAAAATGATTTTTATCAATTTTGCTATGTGTCTTAAAGTCAATAAAACATAATCAGTGATAATTTGTTGAAATTTCGCAAATTCACATCGGTAGTTATAAGTCACTGTTGCCAAGGACGGTACCCATTTTTGATGCCCATTATATAATTTTTGTTTATTGAAATATACTTGTTCACCTATCTATAAAACAGGCATTTGTTGCTGTAAATTTCACAAATTTCAGTTAATATATTTTTGGGATATTTACAAGTTTTACAACTGATTTAATGAAGCGTTTATTTTTACTCTAGTTTACTGATTCTTTACCATTTATTTTTAATGCAGTGTCTTGAATAGCCCTTGTTTTCCAGCTTCCTACGATGAAATAATACGATGAAAAGAGGTCACACAAACTGTTATCAATTCATTAAAGATTCAATAATGAGAGAAAGTCAAGGTTTATGTCATATGACTTCTATGTTGTTTGTCATTGAGCTAATGACATTATTTATTGAACGCCCCTCGTATTAGAAAGTTTCTATAAAATTCCTGTTTATGTACATTTATGCATTTTAATTAAAAGTATCTTCCAAAACTTTATACTACAGCTAAATCAGTGTTAAAACGGCACATTGAACAGTTGTTGAAGAGGTGTGCAAAAAGAAAAATCCCCATGCAACATGGCCAAAAAATTATTTTGTAGAATAGCTTTTTTGATACTGCAAAATATATCAATGCAATCATAATTGCCATAAAACATTTCTGCAACATCGAAATATTTCAAAATATCGAAATGTTATACCTAAAAATACATGGAAACCTTGTAAAGCTGGGTTTAAACCACTTCTACACCAGGTTCAGAATTTACCGTAATTCTGAGCCGTACTCAGCCAATCCTTACATGCGTGCAACGCGTAAACTTGGATTTAAACCCAGAATCATTGATCGCAGGTTAAAATCTGAGATACGCAACCGGCCATTAATCTCTAATAATGCTACAATTTCAAATACTACATGTATTAATTTGTTCAACAGTTTCAAAAGAGACACTAAAATGCTTTTCGACTAAGTTTACAACCATAATGAGCTGTACGTCATCTGAGCTAATTAGTTTGCCTCAAAATGAATAAAAAGTTTCATTTCAATGAAGTAAAATTGAAAACAAAAAAACCAAAATAATACTATTACGCAATTCTTTAAAAGATACATTGCACTAGATATTGTTCTATGAATGCAGTATTCTTTCATCTGATGACATTATATCATCCATGGCTTCAACATGCAAAACTTTTCCTTTTTTGCACAGGAAGGGGACATAATTTTTAGTTCATTTAGTTCTACAGTTCCCCCCAATTTATCTGTGAAAAATTGAACAACTTATATATAATATATACATATATGGCAAAAAATTAAATTTATATTTTACATGTATAAACAGAAAACAGGTTATGTACACACAAATTCATGCGATGTAGTTTGAGAGCTAAGCAGAGCCATCATTATACTCGAGGTTCTGTTTCCTGTGAAGGTCTCCTTATCTTGATCTCGATGACGTCAGACATGACTTGATTGGGTACCAGACTCTCCACCGATCCATGGATGTCCTCCGAATCTTCTTCCTCTTCCTGTCCAGACGTGCTCCCCCCTTCTGTGTCCATTTCACTGACCACAAGTTTTGCAATGTCACTGATCCTGTCACTTTCATCCAGAGAAATTTGACGTAGACGGTGCTGTATAATGCGTTCCATCTTTTTATGTTGAAGTTCCTCTGCATTTTTTAATCTCACATTTTCCACGATCACAACTTCAGATTGTTTCCTCTTTTTCTCTCCTTCAGTTGTTCCCTCCCCGAAAAATGTCCCTGCAGAGGTTGGACTTGCTGAAGGACTTGTATCCACCACACAGGAAGTGTCTATTTCATCTGTAATGGTGGTGTACTCGGAACTGATCGAAGTGAGAATGGGAGTCATCTGAGAAACTGAGGCAGGGATTAGTAGATTTGTTTTACTGTTGCCATAGACAGCAGACGTAATGGAGATTCTGGGAGATGTGGGAGCGCGGGCACTACCAGGCATCTTCATCTGATCCTCAGCATAGTTGTACGAAATGTTCCCCTGCATCCCAGTGGTCATGTTTGTCTCTGCTGTAATGTTTGCTGTGGTGTACACTGCTGACTGATTTTTGTTTATTTCAGCATCAGGGGCATGTGTGGCAGCAGACGCAGCATGGACACCTGCATTAGCCAGCTCTATGTTAACATTTAGTTCTGTTGGAACATGTCTGCGCTGGGTTAATGGAAGGCCTTCATCATATTCAATGATAGGACTGGATTCTTGTAATTGAGGGAGCATTTTCTTGCCCTTTATGCTCAGATTATATTCCAGTGACTTGCGTCTGGCAGGACTGGGCTGATGCTTGGAGTAATCTGTAAACTTTTTTAGCTGTTCTTCCTTGACTGGCTTTTTAGTATGAACTAACAATGGTGATGGAATGCTTCTCATGGTGGAATTAGATTCATTGTGTGTAGGACTAGGAGAGTCCTTGCCCAGAGTGAAAACAGGAGTTGTCATGGATATGGTGTCCTGGTCAGGGTCGATTTTGGCAGGGGTATCTGAATCATAGATTACAATATCATTGTCCATGAAGGAGTCCTGGCTTACCAAGCTCGGCTCGTGAACCTGACTCTCCACTGACCCTCCGCTGAAATGTCTTACATTCCTAGAGAGGTAATTTTTCAGCAGGGCCAATGTTTCGTTGGTCTGCAGGGCTACCTCCTCTAGCTTAGACATTCTGTAATCTACAGTCTGTAGAGAGAGCTTGATAGAGTTCTCCTTCTGATTGACGTCATCCATTCTCATTGCCATGTTTTCAACTCTGCAAAATGAATAAATCTACGATAAAATTAACTATATCACCAATATAAGCACTATATCTATCATTTTTGCATCAAGAAACTAATTTTTAAACCAGCATGTAACTTTTAAGCTAAAATGATGAACCTAAGCTGACAAAATTCGTTAAAAGTACATTACCTTTCGTTAATGACCCTGATTCGTTCATCTGAGGAGGACTGGAATTTGTAATCCTTGTAACGGAAGTAGTCTTCTACACACTCTTCTTCGAAATCGTGAAGTTTTTCCTTATCATCAGGTGACAGGAACAGCTCTGTAAGAAAGGGAAAGTTTCTGTTTAAAGTCCACATCTAGTAGCTTAATAATATTATCATAATTTTCTAAATTTATTGGTATAATTTTCAAACCTTTAAAATAAACCTACTTCAAACACATATGACCAGCCCCCCTTTCTTTATCTCATTTTTCAATGCCGAAAAGGAAAGAAAACAACATACTCAGCCCATTGTCAAAGAAATCCCTCTTTCCTTTGCAGCGGCGAATGATGTACTTGAATGTGAGGTAAATATGGCTGATAATTGTGAAAGGTGGAGGCAAGATTGGGCGCATTTCATATTTTACAATCAACTGATATCGCTGGAATTTCCAAATTTCCCGAGACTTGGCATTGTTACGTATGAAAGTGGCACTGAAAATACAAAATTTTATAAATTAATCTTAATTCAGTTCATGAACATATGAAACAATGAATTATTTGTTCAATTTTTCTGACTTGTAACATTTTTCATCATTTTCAGAGAAATTTTTTTTTTGGATTATGGAATAAGTTAATGGTTTTGATATTCTTTTTTGTATTGATTTAAGTGAACCAATAAGGTGAGGTATTGCCTGGTACTTACTTAAATCTGGCAATAAGCAGGTTAACCAGAAGTACGTTAGACATGAGGAGGAAAACGAACATACAGGCCGGGGCAACCCACGACCCATACACACAGCCATTGGGGTGACGTTCAGGGTCCGTACAGGCTGAAATCAATAGGTTTAAGTTTAACATATCTGTTTGGCCTTTACTTCCTTAAGGTAATTAAATGTTGCTTGAAAAAGAAATCTTTGTGTTAAACATCTATGAACTAATTAAAATTGTTTGAAAAGTTTTTATGAAGATTAACAAACTGAGACTTACTGTCTATTTCATCTGCAAACAACTCTCCATATATCATCCAGTAAGGGTAGAAGAACATGTTTCTGACAAGGAACCAAGATGGCTCCTCATTCTGGAAATGTACTGCCTGACGGATGATTCCAAAACTCATCACCACTAACAACATGATGATCAGGAAATAGGACATGTCCCTCAGCTGAAAGACAGAGATACAGAGGATAAATCACATCATCATGTGCAAGTACACATCATCCAGTAAATTCATTACGCTTTTTCAAAGGAATATGATGTCATGAATTCTTTTTCTAGGAATTTCAATGAGATTTTATTCATAGTTCAAAAATAACATAGTGTGCATGCTATGAATATCTTGAAATTTTTGACTATATAATAAGTATTGCCATAAAAGTCAAAATAATCTCAGTGACCATATACATGTAGTTTTGAGTTGTGACACACCTATAGCTTTTCTCTGCAAAATGTATCAAACTGCATTAAAAACTACTGGTATAACAGATTTAACTATCTGATCTTAAATTTGTTTTAGTGAATGCTCACCAGTTTGCCAATAATTTTGACATATGGCCCCAGATACTGGTTGACTGACAGAATTTCTAGGATTCGTATATAGAAGAACACTATGTTTAATGTGTAGATAATACGAGCTGCTTTCCGTGTTTCAGGAAACATTCGAAGTCCAACTGCTGTAGAAAACATCAAGATGGCTACCATGTCCCAGATATTCCAGTACTGACTGAAGAACACACGTAACTTCAGACTGCACTTTACAGGTTCTGATGCCACAATCTAGAAAACATCATAGGGAATTACCACCATAATTAAAATCATATTTATCAAACCATCTAGAGAATTCTAATAGGATTTTTTTTCTAAATTCAATGAAAATCATAATGCATGCAGACCCAGCTTTCAGGAGAATGTTTAATCACTTTCTTTTCCTTAATTAAATTCAGGTACCAGTAAAACAGGCTGAGAAATGCTAACAAATCAATACTTAAGTACATGTATCATATTCAACACTGTCAGAATGTTCTCAATAACAGACAAAATTGTTTGTTTTCATGACTGGAAAGATTTTGATAAAACCTAATACACTGTTTAGTCAGATATATGATGCATCTTCACATTCATGGCTGACAGTCATTTAATCATTTATAACACACTTCTCTACAAAACAGAATTCAACTAGAAATGAGGAAAGCTCTTACAAATACTTCCAACTTTAGCAGTCACACAGATACTAGTTCATGCAGCTGTAAATTGAAAGGATTATTGTGTCTGACATTTTTCTTCTTATCAGTTTTGTAATTTTAAAATCTTTAAGCTATTTTAGGTAAACATCGCAATATAATTTTTCGACAGAAATTACTTCTTTTGAAAGGTGAATATATAATAAGTTTATAACTTGATCAAAAGTTTCTTTCATTAGAGAGAAGGAAGGAATTATTTTTAAGAAGTTACACATACCATATAACAAATAGACAGAAGGCAATTCTTTTATGCAAATGGAAACTTTTTTTCTCAAGCAACACTTATAACAACTTTATTGAATCTATATTCATTACTAATTGCATGTTTTTCTTCATTTTTTAGTTGGAGAACATGGGGTACGAGAGTTTTATAAACTTACAAAAACAAATTATTATGACTCAAGATTCATCATGGAAAAGTTGGTGACATCATAGACATCCTCACAGGGAAAAACAACCTCTCACTAGTAAGATATTGGTCAAGTATGGATTACTTGTCTGAAAACCTTTTACATGGGAATGTTCTAAAACATCTGGACAATGGTACATCAGATAAAATACACAGGCTAACTTCTTATACAAACAGTAAGCTTTTAGGGTCCATCAGAGGATCGAATTCTCTACACCTACTCCCCTTTACTCTGACATCATACACTCTCACATAACACCAGATACTTGTAACATTTCATAATAAAAGTAGCTCTGTAAACAGAGAATATTAAACAAAGTAGTCCTTTTTCATTATTTTAAAAATTTATTATCTATTCATTTGACACTTTCTGAATGTTTAACATACATATACTAATATATGGGAATTGTAATGGAAGTAACAATCAATTAGATGATGTTATTTGATACACAAGTATACCTTAAAGAAGTACTTTGGAAATTAATATTCAACAGCAAAAAATATGTCTCAAATTCAATGTATAAAACCATTCTTTAATAAAAATAAAAATCAAGAAGTTCACAAGGGCCTAAAATAAATTTCTACCAAATTTCACAACATAATCACTGTTTTAAATCTATATATACATATTATAAAATTAAGACCAAAAGATTCAACTTATAAGATTTGACCATCCTGAGCTTTAAGTTCCAAGCTAAGTAAGAGATTTGATGAAAATAAAACAAATCAGAATGTAGGTCACTGTGACCTACTTTTAGGGAAACATTGTCATTCCTGTGCCCCAAGATGCATAAACTATATAGATTTGGTGGCCTCAGTGTTCATAACATATACATAATAGTATGCATATTAAAAGATCTAAAAATGCTTAGATTTAATTGAATGAGAAAAGTTGGGACTTCCATATTATTGACATGTAAGTTTATACCTAGCTGTTACAAGACATTTATAATTAATGATTGTTGACCTCGTGACTAATCTAACTTGTCCTACTTTTCAAAACTTTTAATTTTGGTACTTTGAAAAGTCAGGAATTTCATAATTTATAAGTAAGTAACCTTATCATCTTTCAGAAAGAATTATAATCCTTGACATCATAACCTTAACCTAGAAGTTTTACAGGGGTAATTTTTAAATTTCATAACATTTGCTACAGTAGAGATGGGGCTTTGTGTATATTTCTTCTCAGCATGCCTGTGCATTAATTTTGTCATGACCTTTAGGACTATATCATTTGACCTCATGTCCCTGATCTTGAAGTTTGATGCAGTTTTAAGAAACTTTTAATCTTTGCAGTAACTTTTAATTCAAAATTGTAAAACTTAATACCCGGTATTTTAAAAAATCTTTTCTGTATGATGGACAGACAAGACAAGACAAAAAAAGACAGATAGGCAGTTACAATATACCATAAATAATAACATTTAAACCAATAAGACACTGAAAGACCCCTTTGAATTCAATTGTCAATTTCCATTTTCTATATCTTCTCATGTGAAATTTTATTAAATCTGATTTAATTGCATGGCCCCATCGATCTCCACAGCTGTGATTTGTACAGTGAATCTGCACTTCCTGAAGGATTTCATTCCATTTCCAGAGTTATATTACATCTTGTAAAAAATTTTGACAGATGCACAGATGGACAAACCCTTACTTCTCCCTATTTCTGATGGAGGCATTAAAAAGCCCATAATGAAAGGAACTCTATTTAAAACTATTGAAATTAATGTGATTTATAGCACTTCAACTAGACATTTGCTCAGTAATAGTCAATAATTCATTGTTTTCATATGAATTAAATTTTTTGTCTGTGAAAATGGTTCCTCAACAATCATAATTGATTAAATCTAAAAGTTTATTGCAATGAAGGTATTCTTTTTCCTTGGGAAAAAATGTACAATTAAGCTTTATAACCAATTTAATTCTCAGGTCAAAATCAAAGCTTGTGGGTTTGCAAACAGTTAAACAAAATTTGAATGGGAAACTCACTACTAGGGTGCCATGGCAAATTTCTATGGTATATAAGTATTTCAACTGACTCTTGAATAAATCTTTAATTCTTTATTACATTTAACATTAAAAATTATGTTTTCACATACTATAGTTTTTAGAATAAATGGTCAACATCAAAAAGGAAACAGACACAAAATATGAAACATCCTAGCCAAAAATAATAAATATCTACAATTATTAACACATTAAGATGGGTTAAAAATTCCACTTAAAATTTCATATGCTACAGAACAATTTGGAATCAATAACTTCCATTTCTAAATCACTTTTGTTGAAAACAAACTTACAGTGAAAATTAAAAATAGATAACATTACAATAGTAAGTTTTTCTGTAATTTATCAATTTAATGATCAGCATTGAAATTAAAATTTGTTTGAGAGATTTATACTACGCTGTTGCTGCCAACTGCTATTGGAAACTGAAAATGACTTAAAAGCCTGGATATTGAAGATAAACAGAGACAAATCATCAACTATCCGCTGTATTTGCAGTGGACTTGGAAAGCTAATCTTTACCAATATTCTAAGACCACCAGTGCATTTAGCATGGTCGTAGGAGTTGACACGAATTGTTAGTCAAATTCTCACTTTTGAAAATTTTTTAAGTGTTTGGAGTATTGTTTTTTTCAAAATGAATTCATTTGAAGTATCTGAAATCTGTTGATCTTGAAGAAATGTGTCTATCTTATATTAAAATACGGATTATAAAGATTGAAAAAATTATAAGGACTTCAGTATTTAATGGGGAATGATTTTTGCATAAATCATTTCGAAGACTTAATGCAGCATCAACAAAAAGATTGCTACAAGACTTCTCTGCCAATATGGAGACTATTTTGAACGACACAGTATCCTTCCCAGCAAACCTTACAGGGAAAATAAATGAAAGCAAACCTTACTTTTCAGGAGACTTGGAATCGGAGCCTTTCTATGCTCTGGCCATAGATTTGATAAGGTATGTGCTCCCCATCATCATATTTGTTGGAACCTTTGGAAATCTAATGAGTTTTTTGATCATGGTACAAAGAGAAATGAGACAGACCTCTACATTTTTCTACTTAGCCACCCTGGCAGTGGCCGACACAGGAGTCCTGTACATCAGCGCATTCAAAACCTGGATTACTGTGCTTACTGGATATGAACTTTTACACCAGAGTGATGCTGCATGCAAGATCTTGATTTTTCTGACCCATTTCTTTGTCCATTTTTCTGCTTGGTTGATTGTTGCTGTTACAGTAGAGCGCTTCTTGGCTGTTTGGTTTCCACTTCGAGCCACAACGATGTGCAGTTTGGCGAGGGCCAAATTTGTGACAGTCATGATTGCTATGATCTTCATCTTAATCAACAGTCACATATTCTGGACAGCTGAACTGTACTCATTACCCAGTGGTCAGGTTAGATGTGTGTCCTATGCCTATGAAAACCTCGTCTGTAAAGTCTTTCCCTGGATATATCTTGTTTTGTACTCCTTCCTTCCTGTGTTAGTACTGTTTTTATTCAACACTTTGATTATTGTAAGCCTTGTCAAGAACAAACCCTTGTTTCAAGCCATGACCAAAACTGACCAACAGATGCGTTACGATCACCAAAAACTGGCTATCTGCTTACTTATCATTTCATTCACTTGGATCGTGACAACCATGCCGAGACCACTTTACCGATTCTTTATGGAGAAACCAACAACTACTGAGGAACAAGCAGAGGCAGTTTTTGTACGAACCCTGTGCTTTATACTGATGTACATTAACCACGCTGTGAATTTCTTCATCTATGGACTTACAGGGCAGAGATTTAGGATGGAGCTGAAGCGTTTTCTGTGCCGTGTTCACCTCAGGAAACAACAGCCCAAACCCAGACTGACCTTTAAGTCCAGTGGGAGTGGTTCTGGCCAGGAGAGCTCTTTTCCTTTGGTCAGCACACCTCAAACTGAGATGGCCACCTTTGCATGAGATACATTTTTAGTATTTTCATATTATAAGTTGCAATGTGTCTTTACTGTAAGTGTTAGGATGCAATTTTACTATTTTTTCAATCAAATGTTGTATGATTATTATTAAAGCTTTTAGTATTTTCTATTTGTACATTATTTGTTTGAGCTTTATTGTAGATCTAAATTCCCAGACATTTCTTTGTTTTCAAAGAAAATAAATTACTGATGAAATATTACTATGACAATATATTACCTCATGATGCAAATAAATTCTTTCATGATTACAATGTACTTTTTGTAAAATCACATATTTTCGAGGGGTCAAATTTTCGTGGTTTGAGGAAACTCTCTTGGTTTGTGGGGATTTGATTTCAAGGATCAAGAATTAATGAGTATTTATGTATGTAACATTTTACATTTTGTGGTGGACATAAATTTGTGGGTCTCGTTAACCACAAAAACAACGAAAATTAAACCCCGCGAAAATTTGTGATTTCACAGTATATAGCATTTGTTAACGCTAGAACCTACAGGTTAAAATTATAGATACTGCTACCTCTGTTCAGAAGTTTTTGACTTGACTAATACTTTATAATGCTTGAAAAAAGTTTATATTCGAGTGCAATTTGTTGTGAAAACACTGAAAAAAGCATATTAATCATTCAACAAAATATTTGTAAAGAACTTGTCTGCCATGGCAAATACCCGCAGCAAAGAGACACTTGATCGAATTTCCTCTGTTACTCAGATATGGTCTGGATTCTGGAAACCAGTTTCTTCTGTATATCTTAAATTTTGATCTTAATGAATGACAGGAAATTCTTCTAAACTTGCACCATTCCCTAGCTGTTTTGCAAGTTAAATATGGTCCACCACTCCATCTAGAAATGTTTTACTACTGATGCTCATTACATTGCTTCTGTTCCTACAGTAAGATTTTTATACAGTACGCTCTCTTTCAAAAGCAAGAGGACATGCTTTGGTTATGAATGAAAGGTTATGTAACAAGTAATTAAAATGAATATTCATAGAATGACCATGATATATAAATAGCCTTCTTGTCAACTTGTCTAGCATTATATTTGATCCTTCCAGCTTAGAATTATAGATTTTGTTTTGTATAGTGGTGCAAATGAAGATTTAAATATTGTAAATAACACTGTTGCAATGGTTTTGATTTTTTTAAAAATTAATAAATAGATCAAATTTAAGCTTAACAAGCCACCATTAAGGTATATCAGCTATGATTAGATATACAGATCTCTCCCATATTGTCTAATATGACTGTTTTTATGCTTTTATATTTATTTGTTATACATGTCACTTTCTACTTCTGAAACAGAAGCTGATAAAAATTGAATTATTTAATTTTTTAAAATCGAAAAAAGAAACATCTAAAACATTTTATTCAAAAAGCATTCTTTTGCTATTTACTCAGTAGCAATAACTGAAAACTAAAACAAGAGGCCCATGGGCCACATTGCTCACCTGAGAAGCTTTGACCATTCTGTTCTTTACCAGATTTCCCCCTTGTAATACATAATGCATCCCCACCCTACCCCACTGATCATAATTTAGACATTTAAAAATCTACACTACCCCAGGATCCTTCCATGTGCACATAAGTTTCAGCTTTTCTGGCCCAGTGGTTCTTGAGAAGAAGATTTTCAAAGATTTTTCCTATATATTTCTATGTAAAACTTTTGTCGGCCATTGTGCCCCCCCCCCTTCCCCCGAGGGTTATGATTTGAACAATTTAGAATCTACACTATACTAGGATGCTTCCTAGGGATGGGTATCTCCAAAAATTTCGTATCGCGATATATCACAATTTTTTCCCAACAATATCACGATAATATCATAATATTCTTATAAGCAGTTTTTACAATGATTTTATATGAAAAGTCATTATTTTTCTAAAAAATATGCTAGAAAAACAAAATTTTACTTTCTTGAAATTTTTATGTATACAAAATCAATTATGTTTGGACGGTAAGATGCCGTTCTTTTCACTTTTTAATCATTTTTTATACTTGCTGGAATTGTAATTTGAAAGATTGAACAAATAAATGAATAATTTTTGGATTTTTTAATATGAACCTAAAGACCGGTATTTAGATCTCTGTATCACGATACGTATCAGGCAACAAAAAATTGGGATATACCGGTATACCGATAAAATCACACATCCTTAATGCTTCCACATAAGTTTCAGCTTCCCTGGCCCAGTGCTTCTTGAGAAGAAGATTTTCAAAGATTTTTCCTATATATTTCTATGTAAAACTTTTATTCCCAATTGTGGCCCCGCCCTTCCCACCGGGGTCATGATTTTTAAAAATTTAGAATCTACACTACCCCAGAATGTTTCCACATAAGTTTCAGCTTAATTTCTGGCCCAGTGGTTCTTGAGAAGAAGATTTTCAAAGATTTTTCCTATATATTTCTATGTAAAATTTTGATTCCCCATTGTGGTCCTGCCCTTCCCCAGGGGGTCATGATTTGAACAATTTAGAATCTACACTATACCAGGATGCTTTCACATAAGTTTTAGCTTTTCTGGCCCAGTGGTTCTTTAGAAGAAGATTTTTTAATGACCCCACCCTATTTTTGTCTTTTCTTGATTATCTCCCCTTGTGAGGGGACTTGGCCCTTTATTTTAACAATTTAAATTCCCCTTTACCCAAGAATGCTTTGTACCAAGTTTGGTTAAAATTGGCCCAGTGGTTCATGAGAAGAAGTCGAAAATGTGAAAAGTTTACAGACAGACGGACAGACGACGGAAAAAATGTGATCAGAAAAGCTCACTTGAGCCTTCGGCTCAGGTGAGCTAAAAAAGTTCTTTTTTTTTTTTTAAAATTAAATTAATCCAGGTTTTCTACTTTTGTTTTTGTATGATCATGATGTATACAAATTGTTACAAGAAATAAATTATAAATTAAGTAATAATAATTTAAAATAATATATTTCAGAATATACTGTAAATGATACAGTTAATTTATTTACATTTAATTATAAAAAAATTTGTTATGAAGTATGATTTGAATATACAGTCAAACTTGTCTTAGCGGCCACCCGAAATAAACGGCCACTCGCGGTCAGCGGCCACTTTCAGTTCCTCCCGACGATTTTTCCTATATATTTTAACTGGAATAAACGGCCACCTGTTTAACGCGGCCAGCGGCCACCCAAATCTTCCCCCAAGAGCCTTATTGACACTGTAATAGGCGGCCATTTCGTCACTTGTTGCGATTCTATCACATCTTGGGTAATTATATCTTCGATAGTCAATTTAACCTATATATGCAATTAAACAAATTGCTTTTAGATACCCTGAACTCTGTTTGTGTTTATGAAAAAAAAAATATTTGTCCTGTTAGATCAATTTGTAGATATTTTTCAAGAATTAAAAGAATTTAATTACAATTGATACTTTCCTCTAGCTGAAGAAATTCACACCTTTTAGATTTTGATTCCATGAAGAAGCCCTAATTGTTACTCTTGTGAAAACAAAGTGCTTTGTATGCCATGATTATCTCGTGAATTTCACTATCAAGAGACTATCGATAGGGATTAGTTACGCTCTACTGCACGTGACACCTGTGTCATGGAATGATTTTTAACTGCGTAAATACATCTCTCTGGTCAACTGGTTAATTTTATTTGTGTGTATGTTACATAGAAATTCTGATATCTTTATAAACAATAAAATTAACCAGACTTTAAAGACACCAGCAAGTAAGTTAATTACCGATTAATTAAGTTGGGGGGGGGGGTTACACTACTGACCACTTTTTTAACATATCAAATGCTTTATTTTATTTACCATTAAACTGTATGTTTGTGTATTTTTTTTTTATAAAAAGGATAATTGTCAGGCACTGTATGTATTTCTTCAAATGATAATTAAAAGAATTTATTTAATATTTCAATGAAACAAAAGCACACTGATGAATGCAAGATTTTTAACTAATATGTAGGAACAGAAACATGCACAAAACCTTAAACATTTCGAATTCTTTAATATTGTTTTTAATTGAGCTTGAATTATTAAATATACACATAAAGAGCTTTTGTGAAATTGACCTGTTTAATTATGATTAATTAATTTAAATGTAGTGCTTAACTTTATTTATTTACCGAATGTTCTTTTCGAGGGCAAACTGGAATAAGAGGAGGGGGGGGGGGGGGGGGGGGGTTACATTGCTGACCATTTTGTAACATATGAAAGTGAACATATTCTTACTTAAATTTCTGTGCTTTATTTTATTTACCATTAAACTGTATTTTTGTGTATTTTTTCTTTATAAAAAAGGATAAAAAATCAGGCACTGTATGTATTTCTTCAAATGAAAATTAAAAAAAAAAAAAATTTAATATTTCAATGTAACAAAAGCATACTGATGAATACAAGATTTTTAACTAATATGTAGGAACAGAAACATGCACAAAACCTTAAACATTTCGAATTCTTTAATATTCTTTTTAAATGAGCTTGAACTACTATATATAGTTAATATACACATAAAAAGCTTTTGTGAAATTGACCTGTTTAATTATGATTAATTAATTTAACAGTGGTGCTTAATGTTGTTTATTTATTGACCGAATGTCCTTTTCGAGGGCAAACTGGAATAAGAGGCCACCTGTCTTAAGTGGCCAGTTTCCAGACTTCCCAAAGGTGGCCTCTTAAAACAAGTTTGACTGTACAGTTAAATTTTGGTATCTAGAACGACAATGTCACGAATACCATGGATATGTTGAAGTTATGTGGAAGTTCCAACCATATAGTCTTTAAGTCTTTTACCCTCTTTATCTTGAATCCTTGAATATTTCAAAGTTTTTTTTTCTATGACCCATTAGGTTCGAGATAACAAAGTTTGACTGTATTATAGTTCAATTTAAAATTCCCTCATAAAAAAAAAACAAACAAACACGATTTAGCAGATTTTTAATCTCTGTTTTTATTTTTTATATATTGAACTTAAAAAAATTTCTACCTATGCTTTTTACGCAATGCAAAATCATTAAAATCTAAGGCTGTAACATCTAAATTTTTCATAATATTACACATGATTTTGATCCAAGTTTAATTTAAAATTTCTTATGATTAAGAAAAAAAAAATTTAATTCAATGATACAATAACTCTTCCCTGTCAGGCTCCTCAATCTGAGAGGATCAAGTGTACCTAGGGATCAATACACATGATGCCTTGTATCTAAAGTACAATAATCCTTTATACAAAAATAGGGATGACGTTAGCACAAACCTGGCTACTTCAATGATGACATCCGAGGTTTTATAATATTAAGAAACTCTCCACCAGACGACCCCATCAACATATCAATATTTTGCAAAAAACATGCTTTCATAATGTTTTATCAAATACTTGTTCAATTGCAAAACTAATATTTGACTTAACTCTTGACCAGTGTTGCGTAATGAAACAATATTTTCATTATCAAATGACATAAAGGGTTCCATTAAAAACATCTGCACAGTAATGATTTCACTAAAAGATGTTATTTGGTAAAGATATTAATGAAGGAATGTGCCAAATTTGACCTATTTGATTTCATTACTTTATTAAAGGACATGTTAAAATTTGTGAAAAAAAAATATCAATATTGACTTTCATTACAAGGATTCTTTGGTAAAAAATAACAAAATAACAACACCCAATATTAAAATCAATTTATATCAATTCCAACTAGATTTTATTGAACAAGAAACAGATTTGGACGGTTGAATTAACGCATTTGCCCTGCTCTTTTCTTTCCCTTGTGTATATTAATAGATAGTTAACAGAAAGGAACACTTGTTTTATTATCCACAAATGGCATCCCTAATACTTCTCAAATACCATTATTGATTTCCAGACCTTTAGACATTATGACACAAGTTGCTCTGGTCAGCTATAGAAGCCAGAAATCTTAACCCTCCAAACTGATCAGTCCACAAGAACCACAGTCTGTCTAATTTCTGAGTGCTTTGTAACTGTACTTGTCTTAATGTCCTTCTCTCCTATTTTATGAAAGTAAGAGCAAACTTGTTGCAGATATTCATGTTTTTATTAGAAAGATGTTTTACATGTATATAAACAATTTCCTAAAATGTTATAAGGTCAATAGTTATATACCCAAGTCATCTCAGCACTGCTACATGTATTTAGATTTTTTTCTATAGGACTTGACAAACTTTGAAACCACTCTAGACTAGACATAGTTCAAGCCATGAGCTCTCAGGGCTATCCCAGCTAGGTTTCCAGTTTGCTACGCAGATAAATATCTTTGATTCCCCCCCGAATGACTCCAAGATTTATTTCAAGCATCAGCCAGTAACCATTTCAACAGGTGGCGGGGAGGGGGGGGGGGGACTGAGACAATGCAGACTTCCTTTTTCAAAGCCACAGCATACATATAATACTCACAGTGGGATTCGAACTATACAAATATTGATTTCTCAGTTACTAGCCAAAGTTCTACAACCACTACACCATGCGCTTTACTCAAGTCACACAACAACAATTACACAGAACTGTTTATCTCTTCTGATCCAGGTGTTAAAATGAACTCACCCATCTTTATTTCTTAATTATCTCCCCTTGAAAAGGAGCTACCTTTCTATTTCATATAAAATTCACATAGCTCAAAAATGTTTCGAGACAAGTTTGAAAAGCAAATTCATTTTTTGTTATCCAATAATATTACTTCAAAGAAACCATGCTAAAAAACTAACTGTTAATTGTATGTTTTTGAAGGAATACATCATTTCTTATGCATCATATACCCAACAGAGATTGCATGTGGATTTTATTAAGATTCTTAAACATTTCCGTATATTATGGCCATGCATGCAGAGAAAAAGTGCTTACTTGTCTAAACTTTTCAGTAGCCAAGGAGAACACATATGTCATTAAGAAGATCTCGGGCCAGTGGGGCTCAGGGTAAGTCTTAACTAGCACCACATACGTGTAGGCCGCCAGGAATGCAAAGTAGGTCATCTATAACAAATACAATACATAAGGGCTGAATCAGGTTCATCATTGTTTTAAAGACACACAAAGTTATTCAAATATTTCCCAGTTAATTTATATTTTTAAATTATGAATCATCATTAACTAAAAAATGATGAATAAAAAAATAATTTTATCTGAAAAAATTATCTTAAATTGTAATCAAATTTATTCGAATTTCAGAACATTTTATTTTTGGTATCTGAACAAGAATTCGATTTGCAACAATTTTACGGCAACTATAGGCCTACATCAGAGTAAGATCTAAACTCACTGTGTAGAACCAGAACTTGGTGATAGGTGAGTTGTAGAATTCGTAGATTTTTTTGCCGAGCCTGAGTGGACTCTTTTTTTTCTTGTTCTGTAAATGAGAGTATTCCAGTGCACTGTTGTTGTCCGCTGGACAGCTACCATTCTCCTGAACCTTATTTATTTGAGCTGTCTCCATCGTCATATCATCACAAAACATACTCTGTCAAATAATGAAAACAGCTGGTTAAACCATCAGGATTGAAATTTCTGTCATTCCACATCATAAAGGTTTGTAAAGCACTGTTGAAACATTTAATTTAAACTCTGATCTGAAGATACATGTATTATGATTAATAAAAAAATATTTCAAATTGTTTATGTTTAAGATGCATCAAACTGACCAGTTTGTTAATTTTAAAATTTGTAAATAATAAGTCAGTATATGTACTAGTTAATTTAAATGATAAATAAATACTTAACCAATTTTAGAATACCATTACCTGGGACATTAAGGAGTATAAATCACAAGTTGTACATTACAAGCTTTTCAAGATAACGTTTTGTCAACATGCATTAAGCTTAAAATCTTTGGAGTTAGCTCCCTTCATTTACATTGACACTTTCCTATCAATTAATTCTCATGCAATTACTAATACATGTTTTTGTTACAATACATTCAACCATAACCAATTTCATTATAAACGGTTTATTCCCCTAATGGCTACTCGAAAAAAACAACAAGTAATTATCACACTCAATTAAGGGGCCCTCTAAGGGGTACAGGTAGACTTACCTGTATGTGTAATCTACCAGAATTGAAACAAAATAAAATGTATTCTTATTTCATTTTTTTTATATTTTGATCACTATTATGAATAAATATTTTGTATACATATATTTTAAATAAATAAGTTTACAAGCATAAAACATATTAAAAACTATAAATCATCTTGAAGTTCTATTGATTAGCAGCACTCATTTCACATTATATATGAAATAACACTGTTTCACTTTCATATCACACATATTTACAATATTTACAATTTATTTAGTCCATCTCCATATGTTTCTCCGCAACTAAAGGATTACTCATAATGCAAGGTGAAGAAGTTCATAAACTTCATCTGTATTTTATGATGATTTAATAGAATGTTTTGATAATCAATAATGATGAATAAATAAAATAAATTAAACAAACTTTATAGAAACACTTTATTTATCATACATAAATATCTATATTATTTTTTTAAAAAACATTTGTGTTAATTTATCAAAAAGAGTTTGAAAATGTAGCACAAGAAGGGGATAATAATTTGTAAGTTCATCGATCATAATAGACTTTAATGTACAACATTAGATTTTAATATACAACTTGTACTGTATTTTTGCACTATGTTTTGATAATTAAAAAATTTTAAATAAATAAAATAAATTAAACAAAACTTTATAGAAATTTATATTAAAGGGGAAAATAATTTGTAAGTTTTCAATCAATACTATTGATAGTTTGGGAAAAAAATTTAATTGAATTAAAGGTACAATAAAATTTTCATTTTTCCTAAATCTTCATTTTATCTACTTGTATTTATTTATTTATTTATTCAGTATATTTCGGAAAATAGAAAACCTTCTGAATTAAAATAAAATTGAATGAATATATCTGATTTATAAAATATTGCTTATCCAGGTAAAAACAGGTAAGTCTACCTGTACCCCTTAGAGGGCCCCTTAATTGAGTGTGATAATTACTTGTTGTTTTTTCCGAGTAGCCATTCGGAGAACACACCTTATAAACCACTGTACAATTCCCTGCCTCTTGGACCAAGCCATATATAAATTCTGTACATTATGTTTGGCACCTTTGATTTGTTTAAGGACTGTTTGAGTTGGCCATTAGGCTGTCCATTTACACTTAGGCGGGGCACAGAGTGGGATGTAGGGAGGGTGTATACACCAGAGTACTATGAAAATAGGAGATCAAATGAACTGAAATAAAACTCCATGCAACAAAAATTGAAAGTTTTATACTGAAATAAAGTGCATGAAATAAAATTCAGCAAAAAAAAAAAAAAAATAAAGTCAGTACATTAGGAATTAAATGAAAAGAAAACAAATGCAGGTTTATGAAGAAAAATACAGTGAGAAATATAATATGTATTGTGGATGAGAGTTATCCCTGTGGTGTACCTCATTAACATTGTCATCATCCAGGGAGCTGAAGGACAGGTCCTCTGTATCGCTGTCATCGTCCTCCAGCTCCTCTAAATGCTCCTCCATCGTCTGAGGCATCAGCTGTAGCTCCTCCTTAGTCTTAAATTCCAGGGCCATCGCATAAGGAGGGATCAGGATCCCCAGAACCACCTGCAACATGTTTCAACATTTCAATCATACAGATAAACTTCATTATTTCAAACACTTATATCTCGAATATCAATAATATTTCAAAGGGCTTTGGAAGTCTTGTCCTCTTATTCTTCCACTATTCTACCCTTCAGGCTTGATATCTTCTAAAAAATTTTTTCAGTCCCAAAAAGTTCAAGATAACAAGGATTTACTGTAATTGTACATTAATTAAGGTGGTCTTTTTTATGAAATAGACTTTGCTGGAAAATGCAGTTACATAATATGCTAATTAATTGTCCTTACCTTCAGACTGCTGTTTTTTCTCATTCTAAGACCCCCCATCCACAGGTCGTTAATCAGGGTCTGACAACAGGTGTGAGCCACGAAATCCTGATGCATGGCATCCACAGCCAGACTGAGGCAGGTCTGGTCTGAGAAGTTCTTTAATTCATAGGTCAGCAACTGCTGCGTGTAGTCATCATCTATCTTATAGCAATGTTCCAACATCTCCAAGGCCAATTTCTCAAACTCCCTATTTATAATACAGGTATGTCACTTTGAGTTAGAATTTAATGACATTTTATCTGTCACAGTAACTAATGATATACTATTTTTAAAACACAGCATTGCCATATCAGTGCACAAACTGTTAATGTTTTTACAGAAGGCCATGCTCGTTATTACAAATACATCATCAAGAGAGAGAACTCTAGCTACTTTGTGATGATCTCACTTTGTCCCTGACTTACTTTCCATCATTTAAGAACTGCTCAGATATGTCCACTTCTAGGTTGTCTTCATCTGCTTCATGAGCCATGGCCTTGTACAGCTTACATGCTACCAAAGCCTGTTAGAGAAGAGGGCATCAATATAATTTCCATAAGCGTTATCCTTTGAAAGCCATAAAATAATTGTAAAAACTAAAATAAAACAAAATGTATGTGATTTAAGTAAATCTCGGAGAAAGATAAACGTAATATGATGTTAACCTTAGCCATGGCCTCCTCTCCATGCTGCCACATAAACAGTGCCATCTTCTGGCGCTTCATAAGTACTGCCCAAATCATGAGATCATGGAAGGGGTAAGGGAAAAGCTCCTGAGCTTCCTTTGTGTCGAGTATCAGAGGTAGTTCAGTCACAATACTGTGCAGATTGCCTGCAGTATTCTGGAATTACAGTCATGAAAACTAATAGTAAAATCAAGTTAAGCCAAATACAGTACATCTGGGTTTTTTTTTCATGAAACTGTGCAAAAATTTTGCTTTTAACTAATACATACTGCAAATAAGATCGTTTAAAGTGTTATACTGTACTGCTTGACTACAGTACATTTGTGCCAACAAGAGAGTTTTGTAATGTATAAACAGATCCTTTCTTTGATAGGTAGCCATCCTCCTTTTACTTACGTTTCTCTTGATAGCGTTGTACTTTTGTCGGAACCGCTTCCTGCAGTAGGTTGACCTGAAGGCTCCGCCCATTAAATGTTCCATCACCATCCCTATATCTATCAGCGTGTAGTTATAGCTCGACAAAACATGCTGCATTGAGAAACAATTAAAAAATCACTATCTTCGACTTCATAAAATCATCTATAAAATAAACCTCATATTATATAGTTTTAAATTTATTATTTCAATCTTTCAGTCCAGTTTCCTACAGAGTAATATTAGTCTGATACACACCTTCTTGACATCCCTGATTAAGTACCGCAGTGTGTTGGCTGGACCTTGTCTCTACAAATAGGAAGAAAAATGAAGTCCTCTATTGATGATACAGAGTAACACTCACTAAATACTGAACTGATTTTCACCATCTTAAGCATGTGAGTACATGTACTTACTGTATTATAGAGCTCCTCCAGTCTAGGTATGGTGAGGAAGGTGTGCATACTGACTCCATTCTCCAACAACAACTTGACAAAGTCTACCCTGTCATTAATGAGTGCATCCATCATGGCTTGTTCCAGAGATCCCTCCTACAACACACAGACCAACAGTGTCTTAACATTTAGGCCTATTTATTTTACCATAGAACCAATGTAATTCATGCGGGACAAATTCCATGGATTGTTAAATTGGGACTACTTAGTGGGTGAATGTCTCCTCTTGAACGATAGGGCTTATATGTAAATTTTAATTAAGAGGGGTACCTATGAAATTGACTTAAACTGAACTAAATTATAATTACTCTACATATCTGTTTTTAGTTATTTTTTTTGTTAATTCATTTATTCATCAATCTATTCAAATTTAATTGCAAAACTCGAAGTATCAAAACTTGCCATCTTTTAAAAGATAAACCTTCAGACTTTGAAGATTATAATTTTATTGTTAAGAACACGATGCTGATAACTAACTTACTGGCCATTCCTGTCCGTAAGTGAAGATATGACTGCGGGCAATGTCAACTCTGTCCCAGGTCAAAGCCAAACTCAGCTGATCAGGGGCACTGGCATTGGTTCCTAAAACACAATGAACAATTCACTACCATATAAAATTAAAAAGCATACTCAGTAATTAGTATTGAATCTCCTAACGAGATAATTCTTATGCTGTATTGTAGGTTGATTGTATTACATTGCAGAATCTGTTTTACATGGGGGTTTAATCTCTGCATATACAAATATATGTATCTATATAACACACTCACAAGGTTACAAAAAATCATATTAGAAATATCTTTATTTAAGAGATGGTTAAGATGATCTGACCTTTAAGGAGAGCTGTTAATATGGCCAGGTCAATGTCTTGAGCTCCCTCCCCCATCCTGAATACTGTGATCTGTAACAACAAAAACATGTAATATTATGTGTATCATCTTCTTTAACTTCTTTTTAAATGAAAAATAAACTATTAGTCAAAGCCAATGTACAAAACTCAACAAAAAATCTGAATGAAAACTATCAAGCATTATAGTGCTTTTAAAGCACTGAATGGACAGCATTTGATGTTTAGAAAACCTTATTTGACCTTGACCTAGAAATCAATAGCATCATCTGTTTTTCAGGGACAACCAAAGATTGGTCAGATGACAAAA
Source organism: Saccostrea glomerata (assembly GCA_003671525.1). Lineage (NCBI taxonomy): Eukaryota > Metazoa > Mollusca > Bivalvia > Ostreida > Ostreidae > Saccostrea > Saccostrea glomerata. Next base: position 649,701 of record PRKT01000105.1, on the reverse strand, counting down.
TTTTAATGGATATTTTTAAACTATTTGTCTGACAGCATTAGATGAGAGTATGTGGTTTATGTTACAGTTCTCATTTTTCTTACTTTAGTGTATATAATGATAGTGCATTTTAGTATTTAAAAAAATTCTTCCATAACTATGTACTAAAATAACAAGTTTACAAGAAGATTTTGAAAGTGGCTCCTATATGTCCGAATTTATTTCCTTTGCATAAAAATGTCATAATAAATAATAATACATCAAAGATATTCATGACTAAATATAAAGTAATCCTTGAAACAAGACTACAACAATTTGAAGTATTAAAAATTAAAGAGAAATTAGGTTTCTTAAAGATGAAAATTCATAGTTTAATTTTTTACATGAATATTTAGCCTTTATTCCTAAAATAGTTAAAGAGTTTTTATTTCACTTGGTACCACGTCCCTTCCATGTCTTGTATAAATTATTTGAACGTCTTCAAAGTGACACTAATGATCTGACCTTGACACTGTAAGATCATGCCTCTACAAGCAGGTTCCTGTTATTTCTTTGCATGTTAAAATTTAAAAATTTGGCCAATGAAAGAGCTTGAGGCTGAGCACCTTATATTAAAACAAAGATTTAGAACAAGAGGTTCATGGACACAATGCCCACACAGTTGTCTTTCCTCCCTAACAAACATGTGACAAGTACAATTAAACCATCTGACAATTATTTGACAAGAATTTTCACAACAACAATATTTGAAGACCATTTTTTTTTTGTCTGAAGACACTGTAACTGCCTAGATTTAAAATTGATAACTCCTACAGAAAAAAAACAGAGTTTGACTCTTAAAAAGATTTTTTAAATGATTGAAATTTTATGGAATGAACTAGCTCCCATGTTTTTTATGTAATAGAATTCAATGAGCATTTAATATTTCACTTTAAATAAAATGTTATTAAATAATGTTATTGCTAGAGTCTTGTTGGCTGCATTGTGACATTATAAACATCAAAGTCCTGAATCCAATCCTACGAGTTGAAGCTCTTTGTTTTGCTAATCACTTTCAATTAGCAATTAGTTGAAAGATGCATAAAGTAAAGGATTTTTTCAGGTTAACTTCAATGAAGAAATTGACTTGACTGTCAAATATAAGAAGAAACTATATATTTGATGATAGCAATTTAAATTGACATTTTAATTCAAGAAATATGTTTTTCTCCCAGTTTTTCCCCAACTTAATAACTCTCTTTCTTATGTATTCACAGGTCAAACACAATTCTTTTAACTAAGCTCTATGGCTTGAATTTGGTATTGTCTTTATTAATAAAGATTTTCAAAGTACTTCATAAAGTTTTTTTAGTACATGCAGATTTTCACCTTTTTTTTGTAGTCACAGGTATGTGACTATTTATAAGTACCAGAAATATAATACTAGTAGACTATTTAAAAATAGCAACCCAGCTGAATCACTGTTTCAACATTGCTGCTTTAGAACACTTTTATTAAGCAAAATGATGTATATCCATAGTTTTGGTAACTGTGCACTATCTTATGTGCAAGGCTATAAAGTATCAGAAATTCAGTAAGTGGAATTAATAGCCAATAAATTATCCTTTTGACCAAAACTGACATCCTTAATTTATAATTTCATTCAAGAATTAACTGTGTGGTCAGAAATCAGCCCTAAAACTTCTGGGACTTTTGAGTGCAATGCCTCAAGAAAATGAATCAAACGTGCAATTTCTTTAAGACCGTTCAAAGTTAAAAACACCAAAGTGCAACTCTTTCCACGTGCCCAAAAAAGTATGATACTAGAGGTACTGTGAGCAATGAGCTCACCAAATGATACCCCCACCTCCCACATGAATATAATGGCAGCGTCCATGTTTTGCTATGGGAAACCCAAAATATGTGTTGAATCAAAAAGTAAAATAAGAGGTGCACAATGGCAATATGTAATAAAGATTCTCTGAAATCGGACGGACATCCCGATTACTATATACCCTCCTGCTTTTCAAGCGGGGGGTATAAAAATACCTAAAGCAAGTTATTTTGATATTGAATCACAAGTTTTGTAGTTAAATATTACATATGGTAGCTAAATCAAGCTATATATAATAGCAATATAAAAAGACAGTGTCAGATCTGTGGAATAAAACAATCAACAATATTTACTTCAATAGATGGAAGTTATAAATTTTAAAGATGATATATGTTTTTGTGCTTAAAATGTCAGTTTTTTATGGCTTTTCATTTGCAAATGTCAAATATTTTTGTATATTTGAAAAGTTGAAAAGTAAATTAAGCAAACTAAAATATCGTTGTCAATCTCTGCATATACTTTTTTTAGGCAGTAAGTGGGCTAATTTGAAAGTTAAGTACCCAACAGAAATGTTAGAAATAGAGATACTTTGAATTTCTAATGTCAAATATTCCATCATACAATCTGCCAAAAAAGAGTGATATTAGCAACTTGATTTTTAGTTAATTATTTTGGTTCATAATTTTAATTTTAGCATTTTTTAAAATGTTGATATCATATTTCTTTCAATGCAAATAAGAACCACAGACTGACATTTTGAATAAATTCTCACAAGTCTTGTGTTGTATCATATATGGAATATTTCTTATACATGTAGATAAATGAAACTGTGGTTACCAAATCATTGTTACCACAATTTTTTTTTAAAGTTTATTAAGGCTTAATATAAGCTTTACAAATTACACCCTCCTGTTTTTGTAAAATGCTTGTGACATTCCATGTAAAACAATTCTTCCTAAATGTTGCTTAATCTTTTACTCCAGGCAGTATTGATTTCAAGCTTAAATCTACACAAGGATGCTTGCACATCAATACTTTACAACTGTGAACTTGTTGATCTTGAAAAGAAAATTTTGAAATCTTTAAAAATTTCCTTTTATTTTTCTCATTTAAACTTTGCCTCTCTATTTTGGTTTTCATCCTTGACCCAGGGGCTATGATTTGAATGAAATTGAATTGATCTACACTATAACTATCAAAAGTACATGTAGGACTAATTATGAGATCAAAATTATGAGGTAAAAAATGCTAGTACCCCCAAAAAAGTTTTTGTCACAAGGAAATTGAAGGGATACACATGTGAAATATAGAATAATTTTTGTCCATTCACACAAAAGTTATGACCAAGGTTAGTGTTTGCTAAACAGACAGCTATTTACACAGACAGATGGACAAATCGAAATCCAAGTTCCAAAATCTTAGATCACTTGGGCAAAAAATAAACTATCTGCCTCATTTGATTTTGAATTTTTTTACCTACTTTTTTAACTCTATAAAACTATTAATCTTTGACTAGATTATTTCATTTCTATCTAAAAAAAAATATGAAATAAAAATCCATCAAAGAAGGTTACTTAGATCAATATCTTTTTATATGCTGACAAGTAAAATCATTCCCAAAATAACCAAGAAATTTAAAACACAGAATAAAAAACAAGAAACATTTGTCATTAACAGCAGTGCTCATTATGTAACTTTTCATTCTGACAATCCTGCAGGTGTTTGTAAAATACTACCATATATTATTTCCAAACAAATAACCTGCTAAATTTGGATGTTTCTATTTTATGCTTGGTAATTCTTTGCACATCTTTTCTTCACAAGAGTGATTTTTTAATGTATATCCTTATACAGGCAAACCTTGTTATACTGAACTTGATGAGACTCAAAAAAATGTTGAGATACCCAAATATTTAAGATACAAGTATACCAAAGTCAAAATAGAGAAAAATCCCAGGTGGCAGACTTTGATTTGAGATAGCCATACTAATAAGAGATACCAAATTTCAACTGTATATCACTTATGAAAACTGTTTATATCTTTTTAGTTAATCCTTAAAAAAAACTAAAAGCTGAATTAACAGAATGTTCACAAAGTGGCATTGTTTCTCTGCTTTTGTTTAATAAATGTTTCTTTTTAATTTCTAGGTCATCCGTTCCATTTTTTAGTAAATATTAAACCTGTAGATTTTTTCCCAACAATACCTTTTTTTTTTAATAGTATATGTTTGCAAACTTTTATTGATAATTTTTCTCTTCCTTTGCAATGTTCATTTAGTTGTTGTGAGTCTATATAGGGATCTAACTCTATTTTAAAAATTTGACAGACTTTCTGAAAGTTAATTCAACCATGTTCTGTCAGTTAAATTTATAAACCACTATAACATTTTTATCAAATCAAAATATCATATCCTGACCAAAGACAGTCCATAAAATTGATTTGTTATTTATCACAAATAAAAAGTCATGAATAAAGATGCAGAAAATTGAATTGTGCACATAGAGTCAGACAGACACCCTGACTGATGACAATATACCATTACAAACCCATCTAAAAACAACATCATAAACTATAGCAAAAGGTCAGCTCAGTGCCTCAAACAAACCAAGAAATTTATAAAGTGTTTATTTACATCCTGTATAATGTGACGTAGTTAGGTTCATAATATCTATGTTGATTCCTTTTTAATTGCTTGCCACCATAATAACCCTTCTTCAATATCATTTTATTAAAAAATCACATTTTTCATACTTTTCCTAAAATGACCAGTAGATGTATGAAGCCAGGAAATTATGTCAAAACAAAATGCCTGAAGTGACACACAAAAATGTGAATAATAATAGCATCAGTCAAACAAGACAGCATCTTAATTGTAAACTTTCAGGAAACTAAACCCATCAGTACAAAAAAATATTTCAAAATGACAACAAAAACAAACAACCAGATAGTTACAATTTTTAAAGTAATTTTACAATAAACTCAGCTGGTAACCTGCAGTTCTGCATATAGTGTAAGATATGAAATGATCTTTTCCTTTGTTACTTACTAGTTCTCTTTTCTTTACACAAAGCATGAGTTCCAAAAATAATTTTTCTGCTTGCTCTGGTGAATACTGGAAGGTTTTCTGAATTGTGAGAATGAGCTGATCTCTCAAACTCTCGACCATTGTCCTGAAAGAAAAAAAAGCCCAGTATATTTATAAAAGAGAAATACAAATGAGACAATATACTTCAGCTTAAACTAAAGGATTTATGCCACACCATCAAGTGCTTCATCTAAAACATGGTTGTTGGTTTGAAACCATTCAGAACAATACATATGAGCAAGGGAATTGCATATCATTTCATCACAGTCAAGCCTTGTTTTCTGAGAGATGGGGCTGAGAAAAAAATTGAGACATTCTAGGATATCAGATATTGATGTTGAAATATATATAGTAAACAAGAGGCCCATGGGCCTTATAGGTCACCTGAGCATAATGCAACAACTTTCCAGTGATTTAATTTGATTCATGTTTTAAGCAAGATGCTATGGCATTCACAATTTTGAAAGAGGCACCATTTGATCATCATAACAATACACTTAGCAGCTGCTTAGTTTGTTTACTTAATACCCATAGGCAGGGTGGGGGAACAAAAAATGCATTTCAAGTAATCAGTAATATTCAGCAATAATCAGTAATGCCCCTATCACACATGAACCCCTGGCCCTTAGGCCTAGATCCACACATTGCACAATTTTTGAAAAGGCACCCTTGCTTTTCAAAAATATTTGATTAATACCAAGGAGCAGATCTCAAACAATTCATCCAGTTTCAGTATATAAGTACATCCCCCCTATGATACCCCTGACCCTGGGGCCTTGAAATTCACAATTCTGGAAGATTAGGGTCTTTGTTCATCATAACTACATAGGTAGTTCATCTGCTTAATACCAAAGAGCAGAGAAAAATTTTTTCAAAGATTTAATGTATTTTCACTATATAATCAATAGAGCCCCACCCTAACACTAGAACCCCTGACCCTGGGGCCATAAATTTCACATTTTTGGTAGAGGCACTCTTGTACATCATAACAATGCACTTAGTTAGTTTATTTAATACTCAGGAGCAGAGAAGATTTTCAAAGAACTCATGAATTTCCACTATATAATCTATAGAGCCCCGACCTTACACTAGAACCCTGACCCTGTGGCCATAAAATTCACAATTTTGGTAGAGGCACTCTTGCTCATCATAACTATGCACTTAGTTAGTTTATTTAATACCCAGGAGCAGAGAAGAAGATTTTCAAAGAAATAATGAATTTTCACTATATACTTATTTAGCCCCACCCTAGCACTTGAACCCCTGACCCCGGGGCCATAAATTTCACAATTTTGGTAAAGGCACTCTTGCACATCATAACTATGCACTTAGTTAGTTTATTTAATACTCAGGAGCAGAGAAGAAGATTTTCAAAGAATTCATGATTTTCACTATATAATCTATAGAGCCCCGCCCTAACACTAGAACCCCTGACCCTAGGGCCATAAAATTCAAAATTTTGGTAGAGGCACTCTTGCTCATCATAACTATGCACTTAGTTAGTTTATTTAATACCCAGGAGCAGAGAAGAAGATTTTCAAAGAAATAATGCATTTTCACTATATACTTATTTAGCCCCACCCTAGCACTAGAACCCCTGACCCTGGGGCCATAAATTTCACAATTATGGTAGAGGACTCAATGCTGATTACAATCATGCAAACAGTTTAACTGCTTGATGTCCAGGAGTAAAGAAGAAGATTTTTAAAGATTGCATTAATTTTAGTGGTTTTTGCCCCACCCCCCAGGCCCCAGGGGGGGCAGGGACCATGAAATTCACAATTTTTGTTCCCCTTCACCCATAGATGCTTTGTGCCAAATTTGGTTGAAATTGATTCAGTGGTTGCAGAGAAGAAGCTGAAAATGTTCAAATGTTAACGGACGACGCACGAAGGAAGAAAACAGATAGCAATAGGTCACCTGAGTTTACTCAGGTGACCTAAAGAGAAGTTGGGACTTCCAATTCATTTCAGCATATGCAAGATATTCGAGATATTGGTGTTCAAGATAACAAAGTTCAACTGTATTACTAGACTGTTACCAATTTTCAAAAAAACTCATTTCAATCAAATGTCATTTCTACGATATTATTACACCTCAATCATAGCTGAACTTTGTTATTTCAAGGGTTGACTACAGGTACTGGGATATTCTGAAGCTTAGTTGACAACAGGCACAACCTAACTATCAATTTGAGTCTAAATTTTGATATTTTGAATCTTAATATTTGGAGATCTTCAATTTTTGTCAGTCTCCCAATACTGTAAAGGCTCACAGAGCTTTGACTGGGTCATTTCTAATTCTCAAGTTCTTTATTTCTATTTCACCTTTTAACATTTTGTCAAGCTTAAAATTGGAGGGGGGGGGTCCATTTTATGCTAGCTAATTACCTTTCAACTGCACAAAAATAAATGACTACACTTATAAGATTTATGCATGAAAAATGGCAATGTAAGCCAGAAAATTTAAATTTTGCAGAAGAAATATTACACACAGGATTTTATGTATAATTTTTCAGGAAGTGGAGAATTTTTTTTAATGTCATACAATTCTTCTCCAAACATATTTCTTCTCTCATTTGTAATTTTGTCAAGATATGAATAATGAATCTAGTTTACTGTCATTCTTAACGGACACTTAAAATTTACAAGTTCATTAACTACAAAAAGTGCAGTCATTACAACAGAAAGTGCAGGGATAAAAAGAATTAATTGAATTCTTTTTAGTTTAACCAACAAACATCTCAACACCAAATGGAAAAAAACTGTGAAATTTGCCAACAAAATGTTTTTAATATGTCCTGAATATGGAAAGATAAATTTGAGTTTTTTGCAACACATGCCCCACTGGAACGAAAATAATAAACAGTACACAATGACACATTTATGTCTATCTTTATTATGATTTTTGTTATATTCAAGAAAAAAATTAATTAGATTACTTAAAAGTTGTTTTTTTTGTTGTTGTGTTGTTTTAGTATTTTGCAAACAAAAAAATGTAAGACTCATAAGTTGCTCATTAACCCAGCTAGTCCTCATACATGTATGGGCTGAAATTATTCAATATGTTACAACTAAATGTATTAAATGACCCTGTCAAATTTTGAAGCAATAAGTTCACCTAGCACTTCTGAAGACAATTTAGCCTGTGTGTAATTAAGCCCAGTACATGTACTTTTGATTTATCCACCAGCTATTTTTTCTGACAGGAAACCCAGAGTACAGAGTCTAATGTCGGAGATTTGTTCCCTTAGATGATGACATTAGAACATGCAGTTGCAATTCTCTTCACTTCCATTTTAAAAATCATTGATTTGATTCTGGTTTACAAGGAAAATTGATGGACCCTCTTTTCTAAGTAAATGTTATTAGTATTTTTTCTGATAAAATCCAAATTTCATTACCCCCGGTACATCTAAAAGAACCTTAAGTTTTCATTTTTATCCTTGTCCAAAAATGAGCTCAATTTCTCTATCAAGGAATTCCTACCTTATAGTTGAAAAAAAATTACTAAAAAACTAACAGTAGATAAATTCTATGCCAGTATGCAATGTCTTGCAGTTTTATTGAAACCTTTGGTTCACCTACCCGTCTTCTTGAGCATATTTGTGTGTGAATGCCAGTAGATCTGCAGCTCTACCGCTCCCATCACAGACCACCACAGGAACCGGTGGTTTGTCTGTCACATACTCCAGAACAGAGCGGATGGTGTTGGCACCACCTTCCAGCACCACACATATCACTGGAACACCACGCCCCTTCACACCACTGGCTGTAATGACAGAACAACTGCATGTAGCTCAAGATCATGTATTTTATTGGTGATATGCATTACTAGTATTTCTAATCACAATGTAATAAATGAACTAAAATGAAAAGCAACACATAATTTTAAGATAAAACAGTATTCTTTCTATACACTTTTTGTGTATGAACTAAATTCTACTGTAAATAAATCTCTTTTTATTTGTGAGAACTTAATTTATGCAATTAAGTGGGGAAAATCTGCTTTATAACAGTATAATTTTGAAGATTCCCTAGATAATTCACTGTGCATTAATTACATTGTAACAAATAGACACATATTGGATATAAACTGGAGTTTAGAATCAATATACCATAATTCTGTACTTATCAAATACAAATGGCACCGTGATGAACCCTTTTAACATTCAATACTACCAAAAGGCCTATAAGTTACATGTCTACTACCCATCCATCCTACTTATGGGGACAACTGAAGGATTTGTTGACAACACATGGTTCTAATTACATGTAGAATGGCCTCATCCATTCTCATATTCATTGTTTTAAGAGAAGTCAGCCAAGAAATCATAGGCCTGATTTCCCCCAACTCGGTGACAGACAGAGTGTAAACTAATCGCAATAGCTATTACTGCATCACTAAGGCTATCTCCCTTTAATGGAATGGGCCAACAGTTCAAATTGACAGCTGATAGCCATGCTCTCATGACATTCAATCCATACAAACTATTACTTGATGTGCAGTTATGATATCAATAACATGAAAATTAGCTTTAAAACAGATTTATGAGACCTTTTAGAGAACTGCACAGTGTTTGTTTTCATTGATGATAAAATTCCAATACTCTCAAGATTATTGCTTTATAATTTGAGGCTAACAAAAATCAATTCAATACAAGTAATTTCATTCTACAAGTCCTATGGATTTGAATATGGATACTGGATATACCTTTGAAATAAAAAAAAAAGTGTTTAAAAAAAAATGTCTACAAATGTATTTAAAATGCTAGATAGCAGATGAGAGGCATTCAGATGGACCTTTCTAACTGCAAGAGTCTTCGTCAATTAAATCCTGAGAATGGAAAATCTTTTTATTTTTGGGCTGCTGGAGATGACTTCAAGTAAACTGTCACAAAAGATTAGAAGTCATTGGCATACCATAACCAGGTCATAAAATTGGAAGTAAGACTAGGAGTTTGTCTAACTATCAATAATAAGACAAATGGAGATTGAGAAAACTGGCAAACTTCCATCCATGCAAGTAATCAAAGCTTTAAGAGTCATCCCAGTTTTGGTCATTAAATCTGGTGACCGGTAAATGAGATTTTTGAAACCAAATTCATAGAGGTCTCACAGCTTCTAGCTGAGTATGCCAATATAGCTATCCAAAATTTGCCTGAGAAGTATTCTAATGGTATACAAAATATCAAAATGAAGCAATTTTTTATCAACTGGATTCTTCTGACATACAAGATTGATTATGGGTGGGCATAAATTTCATAAAGCATATGTGGCAAACCAATTTATTTTTCTTGCAGTATTATAGTGGAAATTACCATATTTTTTAAAAGTTAAATGCAGTCAAAGTAATTCTAATTGCATGATAAAAAAATAAAGCGCTACATATGCTGAGTGAGCGTACAACTCCAAAACTTGTAAACCCCACTTCTTTGTCAGTTTAGAAATCCGCTAAATTAGAACAAAGATGGTTTGCACTTTTTGGCCCTAGCTGTAGAATTTTACAAATTTAAACTTAATTTCCAATTCTAATAGAAATTTCAAATATTTCAGTTGGACTCTTGATGAAAACAATTCAGTAAAATAAGACAGAAATTTCCCCTTGATCTACACATTATGATTTTATTTACTCCAGTAACTTCCATTTTATGAAAATTTCTTTGATATAAATGTCTAAACTTTTATGTTTTACAATAATACATATATATAGCTCAACCTCCAATCCTAAAATAAGGATACAGCTATAATAAATATTCTAAACTAATCAAGTTGGTAAAATTCATCATAAATATTATAATTCAAGAGCAATTAATACTGAATTTGTTGGATGATTACAATTTGTTGGATGATTGTTGTTCATTACATGGAAGGTCATCAGAATTCTGTCAAAAGTTTTGTTCTCTATGAAATGCTGTAATCAGATTTCTCAATAAATAAAATGCATTATTATATGTCATACATCACTGCATGAAGTATTATTTATGATCATTGCATATCAAAGCTTTCTTCCTTATCAAGTGACACGTTTGACACTTATCTACGTCAATGCATTCAAATCTAAGTTGAGCATCAAGTGCATTTTATAAATATAAATTATTTCATTGCCTATTCTGATTCATTTTTGGGAGAAACTAATGGAACAACTAACATAAAATTTCTTTTTTTCTCTTAAATCTGTGAAATTCTGATTTCCCTACTTTGAAGCTTCCGAGACTAGTGAACTTTAGCTATAATAATGACACAAGCCTGAAGATAGAACTGACTGGACAAACTCCCACATTTCTTTAGAAAAGACAAAAACAATGTATCATCAAATTATTTCATACAAACATAGGAAGACATTCATTTATCTGGATGGAAAATGCCTCATTAGAAAAGTGAGAGACTGACCATGAATTAATTATTTATTTTATTTGACTTCTCAGCATCCCCAAGGAATAAAAAAAATCAATGATGTTCACATTTTTTTTGCATTTCAAAAAAAAAAAGATCATTAACAAGAGAGGAAAAACCCTATGGCCTTCAGACAAAGTTAGAAACACTGTAATCAACATAAATTACCAGCATAAACTGAAAGCCTGTCACAAGCAGTGCCTCTGATCTTGTGATTTCAAAGTTAAATTGAAAACAGGGGCATAATGGCTTGATGTTTTCCTGGTACAATGAATCTAAAAAAAAAAAAAGAATTTCCTTTTTTCTAGGAAAACTTTGAAATTGTGGAACTTTAAAATGAAACATAAAAAATAATGTCTTAATATTCAAATCAAATGAAAAGATTATTTAGTTGCAATTCTAAAAATATTGTTTATGTTTATTCTAACTAAAGATGGAAACTGTTATTCTGTTAACAAGAGGCTTATGGGCCACATCGCTCACCTGAACACTTTTGCTAGTTTAGTATTTTATGAGTGGTATCAGCCTATCCCTAAGGGGAGGAGTTATAACGATTTGAACTTGAATCTACTCAAACTGAGTATGTTATCATATTTCATTGACAAATCATGTCTTTAAAGGTTTTGAAAAAAAGATTTTTCCTATAAGCTTTATCTTCTATTGTGGCCCCCTATTACTCCAGGGGTCATGATTTGAACAAACTTCAAATCAATCTACACTACCTAAGGGGGCTTCCATATAAATTGGACCAATCATGGATCACCTGTTGTTAAGAAGATTTTTAAAAAAGATTTTTCCTAGTATTTCTATGGAAAATTTGATGGTTCATTGTGATCCCATCTCAACCCCAGGGGTCATGATTTGAACAAACTTGAATCCACATATAACTATGTTTCCAAATGAATTTCATTTTTCCTGTCCCAGTGGTTTTGGAGAAAATGAAAGGGGGGGGGGGGGTCATGGTTTGAACAAACTCCAATATACACTAAATGAGGATGCTTCCAAATGAAAATGACCAATCATGGCTTTGCTGTTCTTGAGAAGAAGATTTTTAAAAGATTTTATCTATATATTTCTAAAAACTTTGATCATCCCCTGTGGCCCTGCCCTACCCCTGGGGGTTATGATTTGAACCAACTTCAATCTTACTATCTGAGAATGCTTCCATATAAATCTGACCAATCATGGTTTCGCTGTTATCGAGAAGATTTGTCCTTTATATTTCTGTGTGAAACTTTGATTGTCCCTTGTGGCCCTATCCTTCCCCCAGGGGTCATGATTTAAACAAAGTCCAATCTACACTACCTGAGGATGCTTCCACATAAATTTCATCTTTACTGGCACAGTGGTTCTTGAAAAGAAGATTTTTAAAACATGCCGTTAATTTTCAGTATTTCTAAATTATCTCTCCTTGAATTAGGGCATGGCTTTGTGGCAAGTTTAGTTAAAAATGGCCCAGTGATCCTTGGGAAAAAGTAAAAAATGTGAAAAATTTACAGATAGATGGATGGATGGATGGACAGCAAGCAGACTACAGACAAAAATGTGATCAGAAAAGCTTATTTGAGCTTTCAGCTCAGGTGAGCTAAAAATGATTTCCTGTTTTGTTTCCACCAAGAATAATGGCAAAATTATTCAATGTTAATCCACTTTCTAGCATTAAAAGAACATAAATAAGATATTACACCAACAGGAAAGAAATAAATCTATATCCATTGCTCCTAAAAATGTCTTCAGCACATGGTCTATGCACTCTTAAGATTTAATATTTTTTATGAATGAAGGAAATGTGAATGTCAGACAAAATTAATCGGTTATTTATAGTCACAACATTTTCCCTGGGAAAGACATAAAAAAACAGTTTCGCATCTTCATCATAAAAAACTCTGAGACTGCCTCATAAAATCTAACAAATAAAAACAAAAGGAATAACTTTTATTGAACCTATGATCTATCCTTGTAATACCTATGAAGTTATTCAAACCAATGACTGCTAACAACAAAAAGTGCTTGTATTCTTTACAACATCCTAGGTATTATACCCTAAAATCTGAATTTCAAAGCTGACAATAAACTTAATTACGAACTAAAATAATAAACTAAGTTTATCAAAAAAATCCCAAGGAACCATATTGGTTATGATGCTCACAAGTCACCTTGCTCTTCCAGAGACATGAACTCACTTGAATTTAAATTGTTCTACATACAATCTTAGCAAACTAATTCGGCTCTCAATCTATTCTAAAACACTTACTTATGGAGATTTTTTGTTGTGCAATGAATCTCTCCAGTCTTTTCCTGAATATAATTTCTCCTCCATATTTTCCAACAGTCCCATTGTCTACCAACAGGAAGTAGGAATGGTTGCTGTTTAAAACTGCATAGTTACTTTTAGGTGAGGATACACAGTGATATGGCACAACAACCTAAAATTAAGGGACAAAACAATGAAACTGCATGTATTGTATGTAACTATGATTTTATTATATTACTAAAGTGAATGGTTGTAACTATGGTGATTTGTGGTGATGAATCCAAATACTGTGGATCACCACATTTTTAGACAATTTATTTCCAAGAGATAGTCATTTATTTTTTATAAAAGAGACAAAATCTTCACAAATGTGGGTTACTGTTCTATTTTACTTTTATGCCCTCAGGCAACTATTTGTTGCCCTCAAACAAAGTAAATAAATATATATTATTAAATGAAATATATTTTTTTATTTTCTAAATTTTCAAAAGTGAAATGTAAATTGTCCTGTTTAGTTCTGATTTACTGGTTGAGTAAGAAGAATACTTTGACCAAAAATGTTAAGGTGATCTAAAATCAACATACAATCTGGTACTGAAGATATTGTTTTCCTAAATAATCGATCTAAAACTTGAAGTAACCACAGGAAAGGTTAATGTCAACCATCATTATGATTAAAATGGATCATTCTAATCAAGATATTTCCCCAATTTATAACTTCAAATTCTAAAGTCATTATCATGGTTAATTCCTACAGTGATACAGTAAAACTATTCTAATCCAGACCCCCCTGGTTCCTTCTGAAAAGGACTTTGTTAAGATTGTATTAGACAACATTTCAGAATACACAACATATGGATTAAACAAGTTTCACTGTATTTAACATGCCTTTAAAATTCAAATTATCTTGCATATTGTGAAAGGAAGACAATAAGAATGGCCTGCCATATTGCTCATTAGTAATTTTTTTTTTTGCTTATCAAAATTATATGTCCAAATTCAATGCTAATTAAAGTCAATTTAATTAAGTAGAGTACAAAAAATCCCATCAGTTTACTCTCAACTTTGAAACATGCTAAAAATAATGATGAAAATATGTCATCCTCAACATGGTACATTTTGTTAATTTACTAAAATTAGGGTCAAAAGTCAAGGCCAAGTAAACACTGACGATGTCTTTAACAGGTACACCATGCTGATTTCCTTAAATGTAAAATTTAATGACTATATAATATAGAAGTCACCTACAACAGAGATGAATGCAACAGTTAGTTGAAATGTCAGAGGAAGGGTCAGAGAGACATCATTAATCCACAGACCACATTTTGCTTCGCTTTCTGACCAAAATTTAAGATGTTTATATTTGATGGATAAAGCCATCAAATTTTTGAACCATAAAAATTATTTGTCATACAGTATTTATCCAACATGCTTGACATGCTATGAATACATGCATTTTAATTCTTAATTACCTTGCTATTTAAGTTTTAATATTTCTTGCAACAGTGACCTTCAATTTTTTTAATCTTGTGCAAATAAATCAAGATGTACTGCACTGAAGTGTCTATAACAGATTCAACATTTTAGCAGATAAAAAGGGTCAGGAAATCTTGTTTTATCTCACACATGATAAAAAAGAGGAACATAAAGAAGAATTTACATCTTTTCCAATCAGCTCTTCTTTGTTTTCCACAATTCCCCATGGTGCTATGCCTATTGCCACTACTTTGTTCTTGAGTTTAGTAGTACGGTCACTGATAGCATCCCCAACGTGTCTAGTCACACCTAAATCAAGCAAAATACATTAAAAAGTCAAAATAAAATAACAGCAATTACATTAATGCAGGAATTCTTTGACACTAGAAAATATTGAAATAGAGTGACTGATGAAAAATTCAATGTTTCCTTTTCTGATCATGTTAGTTTGCAATCTTATGATTCTACATTGCTAAAACAAGAGGTTTTTTTTTTTTTAGTATGTTCTCACTTTTAAAGCTTTAGTTTAAATTGTGGAAAAAAAAAGATGCAATTAAAACTGAAAATCTTCTGTTGCTTGAGGGTTTATAACACCATAATGTATTATTTTCTCAAAATGAACTTAAACAAATAAACAATGCAATAAAGACTATAAACTTCCACTTAATAATCTGATAGTCCTGTTTATATGCTATCAACTTTTAACTGACAGGAAAGGTCTTAACTCCTAACACAGACTCGGAGATAAATAAGACATGAACACAGATCTACGCTGCTATTATGCGGTGTATACCAGTATTGGTTCCTCCTGTTATAATCCAGGCCCCTGTTGTCTTGGCAGCCTTCAGGAGTCCTTTTCGGAAGACCCGCTTTAATTTGGGCTGGAGATCAAAGTTAAGGATTCCTCCCTGTACAGTGATAAGAAGCTTGGGGAGTTCTAGTCCCCAGTGTTTGGTCAGAAGCTGTAACACATTCTCAGCTTTGGTATCAAAACTGCTCAGTCTCACATACTGAAAGGATGGCAAACAAATCTTTTGATAATTACAGGTTAAATTTCAAGGGATGACATATACATGTACTTTAAATCTTCTTAATGAAAAGCATTACAATGTTTATTGAACAAAAATGTGATTTTTTTTTTTTAAAGTAATACAATGTAGTTTTGATGTCTTTGCAAAGTGAATAGACCAAAAAGCAAAAATCCTGTAATTCTTTATTGTTCATGACATTAATTTCCCCTAAAATCTATCTAACAAAGAGACCTTCTCAACCCTGCAAATATTGTCACTTAATACATTAAGTCATAAAAATCTACTCTTATGACATATTATAACGCAATAAACTAGATAGTTCTTGTATTTTTTATCATACTTGTTTCTAAGAATTTAACAGACATTGAAGTTTATTTATCCACTGTAAATATATTCTGTGACATCATTCTGTGGTTAACATTTACGTAATTATCTCAGAAGAAGGTTCACTATCCTAATGAATCTTGCTGTTGCAGAACATTAATGTTGTTGACTTGTTCTGCCAGATTAGGAGTAAATAAGATCATATGTCACTTATAGTGGTTACTTCAAATACATGTGTTTAGATTTAGAATGCTCTTTTGTTAGATATGCATTTAAAGGTAGTAAGAACATGTGAATTAAAATTTTAGCTCATGTCACTTTAAAATGCAGATAAAAAAATGAATGAATCTATTACCATGTCAATAATTAATTATCCATGAATAGAAATTGTAAATTATGGCATGTATTTGTCTTAAAATTTTTGTTTAAAAATACCCTGAGAAGTCTTATTCAGGGGCCTATAATAAGAATGTTTTTTTTTCATCCCAAATTGATATAAACATCTGTTATAAGATTGTAACTTTTGATTCCTTCAAAGTAGACTGATCGATATTATGTTGTGTGTACAAGGAGTCTTAATTTTTATGTACAATCAGGTCAAGGTCAATTTGAAAAGTCAAAGGTCATTCAAATACTATGATGTCCTCTGCTTAACCTTTTAACTGTTTTCTTGAGGGGTTGGCTTTTTTTTTTTTTTTAAGGGGTTCTTTTAGAGTGGTGCAAGTTTATAGATTGAAAACCATTTATCACCCCTGCCACAAAATGAGTATTGGTTCTAAGTTATGGGATACACAGAGGTCACAGGAAGGTCAAAAAATGTAAATTTCTTTATTGATAAAATACTGTTGTAATTTTAAGGTCTGCACTTTGTTTTTGCATGGATATTGTGGGTCAAACTTGAAACATTGAAATGAATGGTAATAAACTTAGTTGGTTGAATCTTATATTGTAGTAAAATTTTGACTGCCAAAGAATCTCCCCTCTTCAAATTGAAATGAAAAGTTATCTGCTGACATTTATATTCTCTAAAAAGTGTAAAAATGTATAAACCCTGTCTGCGTGAGCTAACCTGAGCCTTGCTAGGATGGGGTGCCCCCTGGAATTCTAGGGTGCCATAAGCATCAGTGGGTTTGCTTTCTGTGTGGGAATAGGGGTGCCACCTCTCAATGTGGCTGGGACTGTCTGTTGATTTAATCTCAGTTGCATGCCAACTAGCTGGTCTGCCACAGGAACACCTGTAAAATTAATTAATGCATTCAGTTTCTCTTCTCAGCAAAAATAATTCTTACAAATAGATGCACACTAAATTGGACAAAAACTATATGAATATTTATTCCTATAATACTGTCATGTAATTGTGTGAATTTAAGAGTAAAATTGAGTATCAAAACAGTGGGTATGTCAGAAATATGTCTATCTATATTTTTAATTGCCATTTGTTTTTCAATACTTGCCTTCCAGAGTCTTTTGAACTCTTTATGAATTTGATGCAGTCTCTTTTGAAGAAGGTCTTTTCAATCCAGGATTTCTGATTCTTTAAAAGAAAAAAAATAGAAATATCAAAAGCATGAACATTTTATACAATTCTAATAATTATATTTATATGTAAGAACAATGCATACTGCATGAGGAAAATTAAAATGGCATACAAATTATACATTAATAATTCTTAAAGGCTTTCATTTGTTATAGTACCAAGTACTAGAATCTGTAAATTGTTGTCAACTCTTAATTGTCATCCCTTACAGTAAGATCTATTAATAAGATGCCCCATTAACAGTCCTTATAATATCTTGTACCAACATGCATGCATGGTTTCATTATTAACATACAGTATTAACATCTTGTACCACCATGTTTCAATTCTTTTAACTGATTACTCATTTTTTCTTGAAAATGAGACTCATTTCCAGAACTCTATTTCCTTATTTTGTAAATATCACCAGAATTAATTAATAATGATTAGATAAACAAAAAAATTAGTAGATAGAAATCAGGGATAAAGGGGGAGGGGGTTTAAGGATTTTGTGATAAGTGCATTTGTCCTTATAGGCTATAATCCGTTATGTAAAAACAACAATAAAAAAATTAAACAAAAACAATCCTGGAACAGTACATCACGCAATACACACAAAATAAAAAATTACATGGTAGATGTGTTTCCTAATTAATCATTAGATTTTTAGAATACCGGATCATCATGCTTAACTTTTTCCAGTTTCAACGATCTATTTATGAATTTATACATGTTAAACAAAAACAATGTCAAGTACGTCAGTTGATATTCATGAACATATATGTTTTAAATCTATCCTGATTGGACAAAATTTGTACATATTACAAGAAAAATATTACAAATCTATATGCATTGAAAAGGAAAAGATAAAAATTATCATCAATTTGCCCCAAATTTGTTAAATTACAAAGTTATATGGAGCAAAGGTGTTGGGTGCATGTATACAGACAAATCAATTAATGTTAACAACAGTACTGGCATTCAAGATCAAGACATCTGTCCATCAACAAAGAATACACTAGCCAAAGGCTAAGGGTCAACTATAAACTTAAGACACTACCTTATAAACCTTGTCACTTCTCAGATTTCCAGAGACAAAATCTATGTACCTTTGCAGACCAAATTACAAGACACCTGGAAAACTTTCTAAAATGTATGTCTGCAGTTTCTGAGAAATATCTTTAATGCAATTAACTTCGCAAACTTAATAAACAGGTATCTTACATTTTCATCAATGAATTATCAAACACATCCATTCAAACCTGAACTTTGGGCAAAAATGAGCGCCGAATGATAGAAATGCCTTCCCACAGGGAGGCAAGACTCGTTGAGCTTTGGGTCCTTCCAATGGATCGCTTCGTACTGCGCTGCTTCCTATATTCTGAGGCTGAAAATGGATCTTTGGCCATTTTTCCCATACTAAATGGTATCACTCGCTTTCACAAATCTAGACTTGATAATTAGTTTCAAACATCACAGAAGTTGCATCTAACTCAGTCCTATTTTATTCAACATTCCCCCATGTTCCACAATAATTATATAGAAGTAACTCTCTTTGTTCTTTGTAATCTACGAAAGTTTATTAGTACACACATTTTTACTCTCCGTAACTCTGCTGGTTTATTAACAGTCTTATGTAAACTTTATAATTGTCTCCTGCTTATTTAAAATGGAAATGAACTTTAACCAGGCAGCAGCTAATGAGGCTGTCACTTCGAAAAATGACTGCAGCCCCCTCTATCAGAGATCGCAAGTACGCACCTGTAAAACCTTCAGTATCATTTGTTCTTTGTGACAACTAACCAACCAGAGTTCACGACCAGAATTTTAGATTTGAGTACAAGAAGGAAACTATAACTATACATAGAGCAATAACATTTCTCATCATTTTTAGTCAAATTATCTGGTAATGCAAATTAACACAAATTAAAGTGATCTTTTCCATTTATAACTTTTGAGTTGAATATATGTGTTTGAAGATGCCTTTTCTCATACTTTTGGTAAATTTCAAAATTTATAAGATTGGTTGCTGTTATGTTTGGGCATGGTATTTTTACCTTTAACTATAAAGCCACACTGGTTTAAATTTTCTACCAGTATGCAGTCTTTGAATAGTTTCAATAATTTTTTTTTAAAGATATCCACATTTTCAACTATAATAATTAATGTTCATTGACTTTTTTTGTTCTCACCAAACTTAAAAAATAATCAAATAACCTATACACTAGCATTCAAACTCTAAACCCAATGTTTCAATATGACTAACTGCTGGACACCAAATAGCCATAAATCACCATCAACAGGTAGACATATATATACTGCTGAGTAAGCATGGGGTCGCTGGAATAAAATGGAGATAACGCTGTCAGGGCATGGGGATGTGCTTTCCTAATCAGCCTTGAAGATATATTTAGCAGGTATAGAAATTATTTATAGCTACAGGTTCTAGATATACCTTACTCCTCACATCCACTTAAATGGTGCATGATTCCAAAATACTGTATTTGCAAGTAAAATACAATAAATATCCAGATAAAAGATTTAGTGGATTCTGAGAAGATTGAAGCAACAAAAATTCTTCATGAAACATTGACTATTCTCTATATGATATTGTGGCTCAACTTAAACTTCAGAGTCTTAACCATCATCTTTGCTCAGAATTTAACGGTTCAAAATTTAAAGAGAGACCTAATATATTGAATTTAAAAAATAAACTACAAAGTCTCAAGTAAAATTTACTCTGTTTAGATTCCTTAATTTAAATAAATTCCAAAAAGATTTTTAAAATTTACTGGACCGTTATCTAATATATGCTAGCTATTAATATTGTCAAGGACTTTTCAAAAGCAGATGATACCATATATCCTCAAAACCATAACTCTTCTCTAATTCCTCTAAATATTTACATTTAAACAAGCTTTTAAATTAATTAGGTAAATAAAAAAATCTGACAGAAAACAAGACCAGAACAAATCATAGAATATATTCCTAGTTAATACAAAAATTGCGCAGCACATTACTTAAAATTTCCCCCTATTAAAATTATAATACAATGCTTATTTTCATAAATTTAGAACAATTAAGTTTTTTTTTACGCAGCTTCATTCATGTCAAAAGATTAAATCTTCAGGAAATAAAACATCTTAGACTACAAAAATATACATGGTTGTAAGTGGCAGATGCAATACAAGTGATTAGAGAAAACGGAAAGCTCCAAACATGGAATAAACCTCAATCACCAAAACCGCAAAAGCAAATGAACCAAGTGCCTGTCAGGTTCACAACAGCACCTAATCACTGTATTTCCGACTCAAATCCAGGACAATTTTATGTAAAATTTGAAATCCACATGAAAACCGACACATTCAAAAATGATTACCAATATAAGAACTTTCTTCCAAAAAATTTTTTTTCAAAAGAAAAAGAAGAATAAAATTCACTTATCACACCTTCAGTTTCCTGAGCTGCAGGGAGCGTCGGAACTTGGAGAAATCATCCCATAGGTTAACAAGACTATTCCGGGAACGGGAGCGATTCTGATATCCCTGCTCCACCTTGAACATGGTGACCTACTGCACCAATGAGTGGCCCCCTTTTCTGTATCTCTGGCCAGGTCTGCATTCACCCCCTGGAGCCATAAATCAGTCAGTGACCAGACAGGCCGAAAACAGGACTTCTTTCATATTTTCACCTGATCTGCTTATAACTTCCTATATTGCTGGTCAAGATACTTGATCAATGGATAAACTGTTCAAACGCCTTGACAGATGACTCTGGTAGAAGTCTTTATATTACAAAATCTTTCTAAGAACTTTGGCTGTCAGGATAAAGATATTATTTTGCGATAAACAATGAGTTTTGTATTAAAGGAATTTTAATGAACCACATCTTATCTTTCATCAAAATAATTTATTTCAAAGGATTTCTTTCCTTATTTTAATTTTCCGTTTTTTAAATATTAATATACTTCTAAAAAAAAGTTTAAATCAAAACGGGAAAAACATAACATTTTTGAAAAGAATAACGGGGAAAAAGAAATAAAATTTACCTGTAAGACATTTCCCACTTATTAACAAATTGTAACTAATCAAGAAATGCTCATTATTTTATCAATAATCCGTCCTTGATATAAATTATTCATTCCGTAACACAAAGGGATCACAGCTATTTCTGCACGTGATTGAACTTAAAGTTGATCGAACAGCAACAAGTTCACAATTTTTTTCAATTTCAACTATAATAAGCCTCATCTGATAAATCTAAGAGTTTATTTGAAAGTTTCCTAATAAAATATTTTAAATTAAATAAAGTTAATGTCTTATATGTTTTCCAAACAAAAATAGAAAAGAATGTCTTATTTTTGAATGACAACTTTTTGGTCACTGACTGACAAGAGACAATTACTGTGACGTACCGATGTAAAACTAATGTCTGACAGTTACATTGAGAAGAAATCCATTTTAAGTTAGTCATTCTGCTGTTTAACATTTTACATCCTTTCGTTGTTACATGATTCACCCCTTCCCTTAACGAGCAATTGCTTGCTGTAAATCAAACATTTCTATGTCTTTCCTTTGGTGACAATTAATTTCTGTTGAACACACATCCTACAGCTTCAAAAACCATTTTAAACCTCTGATATCATTGACAGTTTTAAGTTTAAAAAAAAAAAATTCTTCAGTAAAATATTTTAATTTATTATTCTTGTAACTCACAGATTCATTTAAGGAACTAAAAATTGAACTACAGTTGAACTTGGACATCTTGAACACCATTATCTTGAATACCATGGTTATGCTGACACTCAATACCTTGAATATCTCAATGTCTCTTCCTTGACCTCATCAAGTTCAAAACAACAAGGTTTGACTGTATGTGATTTTCCTCAGGGTTTAATATCTGTAGCGTGTAGGTGTTGTACACCCAGTCCCTATTTCAAAATCGACTCCCTTTTTCTCAAAATTATAAGGCCAAAATTATCAAAGGACAAGCATTTTTTTCAAACTCAAAGATATTTATCAGTAATCTAAATAAAGATGTGTATAAAGAGGCTATTTTTTTTTTTTCCTCAATCTTTTTGTAGAACTGGTACATTGTCATAGGCTGTGACGTCACAGTTGAGCAGTTCAGAAGTCATAGCTTCGAGATTGTTAGATTAAATAAAATTAATGTAAACATGGATTTCATCTACATATCTGCAGAGCCTTTGTCATTCTTAGTCTCTGTCAGTATGGTTTATCATCTCCATATCTTATAAAAGGCCAGTTTGGGAAATTTTTTACAACTTCCGTGAAGGGAGGGAAAATCCAAGTTTTTTCACACTTTCAATATTCTTTCACACAGTGTCAAAATATCAATCAGTTAACATTTTTTTCACATTTTGACAAAATTTTGATTTTACTCACTAAATAAATTACAGTTTCACTGTCAAAAATATATTAAAAAAGGATTTGTACCAAAAATCTGTCTTTCATTTTTTTTTTCTATTTTAAATCATATAACGCCACCTAAATTTTACAATTTTTAAAAAATATTAAAAATTTAAAAAAGTGTTTGTACCAAAGAGTGTCAATATTAAGGGCTGTTGCAGGTAATGAAATTCTCTAGGTGTTGTAATTAACTCCACTGACGTAGAAGTGCACAGACACGGGGTTGACAATACAGGCTGTTAAACGGTGCTCCAGGCCTAACACTGTCTTATTAACGGTTGGCCTCAGACATACAAGTGTTTTCACAAATGTTTTCTTGCACACGTACATGAATTAATTAATTCAATTTAAGACGTAGGTTACTGCTTGTTAGTTTTGAGATTGTCTTTGTCTGCAGATTCGTTTTTTTTAAAACAATATGAATTATAGTAGATATTAGAAAAAAAAATATTAAAAATTTCCCTCCACTGAAAAGACACATAAACAATAAAAAAAAATCTTCAGGTGTTCTATAGAATAGATTTAGCAATTAAATGTCAATTGACACTTAATTTTCAACAGGATGACTTACATATGATTATCATTTCATCACAAAAATGTCAAAAGTATGTTTCTCCATACCCCCCTCTCCCTTCCTTTTGTCATACTATATATGCAAACTTTTTTCAAATTAGTTTGCAGCTCCAAGTTTTTTTGGGGTATAACAATAAAAATAATTAGACTAAGTTCTCCTATGAATTCAAACACATGTTTAAAAATATCAATTTCAAATATATAGGTATCTTTGTTTAAAACCTACCTAAGCCTTTTCTCTGTTGAAGAACTTTGCATTAATTTTTTTTTAACTCTCAGAGATGCACCTTCATTAAAAGATTCCTAAAGACTTCTTAGAAATCTTAGTATTCATGCTAGCTGGAATGATTATATTTATGTAGCCTGCCAATTTTTTGTCCACAGAATAACTGTAAACTGATTGGTTAGTTGTTACCGGAAACTGTATCATCTTAGGACCGCAAACAATGGGAGGAGACCAAAGAAACTGACAGCAAGACAGGGAATTCTGTACAATTTAAAAGGAAAGATATAACAAATTTCTGCCCGCATCCTTTTTTGCTGATCATGAAAGGGCAGAAGCAGCAGAACTTCATCAAAATCCACCCACAACCATGCCCTAGTGAACTGAGGGCATGCATGGACAAAACTCTTGCTATTCTCTAGACAGCTTAGCAGGAATAAATGGTCAAACTTTTCACCATACAATTCAAAATTAAGTAGTTATCAATCAAAAACAATTTATCAATTTAATTTTTAAGAGCAATATTTACATTGTTTTTTCTGCTTTTGAACCATACAGATCAATATATATATAAAATTAATGATGTTGAATAAAACAGACTAGAATGTTGACATACTTTTTTGAAAAATATCAAACATTCTACTTTTTGAAATGGAAACCTACTCAGAATAGAAACCACCCTTTGAGTCTTACTTTTAATTACTAACTCTCCATATACATAACTATCAAGATCACTGTGGTTCTAAGACATGTCTTCACGAACACCAATATCATTTCATAACTTAATTCAAGACATTCAACCGTATTTTCAAATGTTAATATCTTCTTCTGTCAAAATACAATACCGGTATTTTTGTTATTTTCTTGGTTAAGACCCTGGCCTTAGATAAGAGGATCAACAAATTACAAATTTTACTGATGAAATAAAGGAGAAGTCAGCTGTCCAAGAATTCATTGGACTTAATTTCTTTTTTCTATGCAATCATGCATTTCAATTTTAAAACAAAACCATAAATATTTATTAAATATTTCTTTACAGGCCAAATACAAGAATTGCACACAAAAAAGACAATCAATCAATACATTGATCACGATTGCGCCTTCTTAAGCATTAGCATAAATTGCAGTAAATGCAGAATTGTGCACGTTGCTTTCTCTTACCGGTGCAGCTATTGACTTTTTCCTATTAAAGACATTCTGAACATCCTCCAGAAATGAAGTGAGACTAACACGGGAGCGAGATATTTCCTTGTCCACTTTGAGCATGATTCTGAAGTAAGCTTTCTCCACTTAATATTCCGATCGGACAATATCACAACTTATGTCCTCTTGTCAAATTGCCACTAACTCTATTTCCTTTTTCAGCTCTATTATTCATTGGAAGGCATCAGTTCTATTCCAAATACTTATCAATGTTCAGCAAAACAGAAAGCCTGTCTTTATCCAACACATCATTTAATTAGTAGATATCTGAACTTATTTTCTGGTTTTATTATACCCTTATTTCCCTATCAGGTTTTTGCAATGAGACGGGGCTGCAGACATCGGATGTTGAGTTTTGCAAACTTCCTCTCATCATGTATTCTATTCACATTTTTTGGGGAGATCTAAACTGTAAACAATAGGACTGTCATCCATCTACCAGCACAGTGGAATTCTGAACCTGCTTCAAACATCCCAATAATGCCCACATGTATAAAACACATTTCAAGAAGGTTTTCATATGCAATAACCTCTGAGAAATCAAAGTCAACAGAGAAATTATCATGTTATTGAGTCTTTTCTTTTCTGTAAATTCATAAATGGTTCATATCTTGGCAATAATTCAAGAGGACTACCCAGATGAATGCTATTTATATCGCAGTAAACTTATATAGTGACCCTTGTCAGGTTATTGTTTAACATTGTTTGCATTTAAATAACATATATGCCGTGTCTCACGTATTTCTCATTGGTGTACGTCATACTAGTGAAGGTGGGGAGGGTTAATTATAAACAGAGCAGCACCTAATATAGTGTAAAGATTTCCAATGGAAAGTTTTGAAAAAATTAGGCGATCTCATCAGATTGATCAGGGCAAGAGTCATTTGTAAGGATTTTATCCACAGTCATACACTGACTCTCACATGATCATTACATGCCCTGCCATTACAAACAAGAATTTTTTCCAAACACTTTGAACAATTCAAAAAAAAAAAGCAACATTGAAATAAGTTTCTTCTGGATTTATGAATTAAAAAAAAAAGTTATACCAGTGAGACTTGTTCTTTTTGTCAATGTACACGTAGTGCACTGTACATATTCAGAAACATTGTCAATTTAAATGCCCTGCACTTTGGTACATTTGCATTGCAACTAGAAAATAAAATTGTAAGTTTTTTTTTAATCTGAGATAATAGTAAAATATGATGAATTTAGAAGGAATGATGACTTGTTTTTCATTTACAACACTGATACTTTTAGTTGTTCCATTTGTAGCATGCTATGTAGTATTGATTCATCCCATCTTTGTAACAGGTATTTGATTAACAATGTCTCATTGTTTCAAGCTCATTCTCTCTACATGTAGAACATTAATATGATCTCTTAATCACAAATTATGGATGATATACTGAGATTCATCTGTGAGTGGCACATTGCATGAAAGAATCCTTTACGGAATTCAAATTGCACTACTGTATACAGGGCTATTTTTGCCCGTGTTTTTGCCCTGTCACACCTTCAAACTATTTTTACCCATTTCAAATTAGAGCAGGCACAGTTTGTTTAATAAATTAAACTGTTTTCCTTGAATTTGCTGTTTTAACTTCATCCATCTAAAAGTACGCCAAAGGAAGCAAAAAAAAATTGGGGCAAAAATTTCCTTGTATACAAAAGTAGTAGCAAAAATAGTGTATGGTTCAAAGTCATTATAGGGTTCAAGGGACAAATTACAGAAATTGCATGTGACTCAGATGAATTACTTTCACTAATTTTTAAAAGTTTTTTTTTAAATATCTTGCACTGTTTCTACAAATTTCAATTCAATTGATCTAATAAATATGTACCTTTGTATGAATTAAGTTAAATATTGGCACAGGAAAAGGTCAAGTTCAAAGAATGTTGCATGAAGTTTGATAAGAAATTTAAGATCATAGGGAAGGACAAAATCATTATAACACAGTTCAAAATTTTCTATGACCTATTTTGTATCTGATGAAAATATGTAAAACAGTTTCCATAACCTGATCAGCGAAAGTGTCTTGCAAAGTTTATCTTTATTGGGCCTATAGCTATGAGAAGACAAATGGAAGTATAGAAGGACAGAGGCACAGATGGAAGGACAGAAGACAGCAAGACAATAATTTAACATACACAATGCAGTGCAATTAACAATTATATATGAAAATCTGAATTTAACATTTTATATATTTTTTTTACTATTTTTTCTATTTCTTGATTTGTATATCATTCATTTGAGATGGAGCAAATAGGTCACAAGACTCACCAGAGTCAACAACCCATCAGAAGGATATGAGTTTCAGCATTTTGAAAAAGGCACTCCTGCTTGTTATAAGAATGCACTTGGTTTTCCTGTTAAATACCATGGAGCAGATCGAGAATATTTTTAAAAAATAAGCAATTCCATTTTGTGATCAGTGAGAGCCCAGGTGCCCTTACTTCAGAATCCCTGATCCTGGCAGGGTTTATGAATTTTAAAAATTTGGAGGAGGCATCCATGCTTATCAAAACCATAATCATAAGTTTAAATTCTAAATACCTATTAGTCAATTAAAGATAAAGATTTTCAAAGAATTAATGGTTTTTCTTTCACTATATACATCAGAGAAAGATGCTAAAATTGGTTGAAATTGGTTATGGGTTTCCAGAGAAAAAAGAGTTGTTTGGATGTCTATACATTACAAAGATGTCCAAAAATGAATAGTAAAGGGTTACCTAGCTGCAGAACTGTAACTCTCCAAGAAAAAAAATATATTGGCAGACCGGAGAGCTACAGTGCCATCCATAGTAAAAACTGTATATCTATTGTGCACTAAAATTACCGGTAAGGAAATCTAAAGCATGGAATGGATGATTTTGATTTGTTATCAATGTAATTCTTTATAGCCATGGAATAACTTTACAATGTATTTTAAAGTCAGGGACAATAAAAATCAATTTTCTGTAAGCTTCAATTCATTATAAGCCTTGGCTAAGCATGTTTTACTGTTCATCATTAAGAGGTACATCCGCTGTCTCACATTACCATTTTCCTAATATTTCAGGTAAGATTGAGAACTACATAAACCAAATGTTCAGATCATCGATTTTTTTTTTCAGCATTCATTTCGACAAAGCGGTTCTAAAATAACATATGATGTAAACTTTTCATATCAATTTTGCACATGGTAACATTTCATTAAATAATGATATTATTTTTGAAATGCTTTAGTAATTATACAATCTACCTACAACTTTCTCTTACTAAATTATATCAATTCACAGAAGAAAACAAACACACACTTTGCAATTATCCCAGCAATTATAGATTATAATTATGCGTTTCAATATAATATAGAAATCAACTTTAAAAACAATATATGAAAAATAAACTTACTGCTGAATCACTCTGTTTTCGAAGGAAAGCTCTGCGAAGTTGAACAAGATCTTCTAAAATGGAGACAATACTACTCCTTGATCGTGTCTCAAAATCATTGTCAACTTTTAGCATACCTTCCAACTGCGTTTTAATTGTTACTGAAAATTTCCGCACAGATTCCATGGAACCACAATTAAGCTAATATTTTATGGCTATGATCAGCAAAACTTCCCTATAATTTCCTCAATAATGTTTTCCATCACAGTTATATACAGAGGCATTGCTAGCTTTTTTCCTCTAGAATGCTCCAAAGGTGGCTCAATATAACATAGTTCTGTTCTGACAGTATTTCCAGTGAATTATTAAATCTCTGTTCAATTTTTCCACTCCATGACAATTAAATTTATCAACTCTCTAGTGAATTTTCAAAATCAATGTTTTTGTTCCATGATGAAGTGACAATTTACAGTTGAAATTTAATTTACATGAAAGTATTGTGAAATCATTTTGAATTGTGAAACAAATTAGTCCAATGATTGTGCTTTCTCCTCAAGCAACTGTATTTTCTATCATCTGTCTATCACAAAAGAAATTTCTACAAGTCCTCATATTAAAAAAGTTGTACAAAATTACTGAGCTTTACTTGTTCGACATTTAGCATATAACCAAGAGCATCAATAAGGCTTTGAATGAAGTTCAAAGAATCACAGAAAGTTGACCATCACCATAGGGAATGGTACCAATTTGGTTATCCTGTATTCCACCAATGAGGGTTCGTAATTATCTTCAATACCATATCCACCAAATCTTATAATACAATCCCCAGTGATGCTGTGACAGCCTCCATGACACACAACAGCCTTGCCCAAAATCTGTCTTAACCAAATGAGCCCAAATGATGTTTTGAACATGGTGAGTTGATGTAGCCTATATTTATCCAATAAAAAGCAAGCTGATCAGCCTGGACCATTATGCATGACGAGGAGTCCTTCCAAATTGGCTTAGTTTCTTAAAACCAATCACCTTTGTAATCTGAATGAGAATTCTATAGAATGTGGCCACTAATACATGAGTGTGCATTATTTTGTCCTAACAATTCTTCAAGCTCCTATAAAATTTGATGTTCTATTTTTTAATACCTCAATCACCATGACTTTGAATTTTAGTTTCTACATTCCTTCACTTATATACACAAAAGAATTTCAACATTCTAATGTCTGGGTAAATATTTTGAGCATAAAAATGCCCTTGAGCCATGTATATGTCTGGTAAGTATTTTCAAATATTTGCAACAGATTTTTAATTGGGAATTTGAAATTGCAGGTTCACCATGACTGGCAACAGTGGTCCAACATCCCAGTCATGTGTCAATTAATGTACCAATATCTGAATAAATTCAGTAATTATTTTTCAAAAAGTATTCGACAATTACTAAAGAACAAAGTCTATATACATATATATATGTATAATCAATTATGAATTCAAAGATTATACAAAAAAAAAACAAGTAATAGCTTTTAATTCTATCTTAAGTGTGCATTAATTACTTGCCAAATAAAAACTGTGTGGTTCCAGTTACCCTACCTTCCCTATTTTTCACCCCTGACCCTAAACTTTTTTTTGGCAATTTCAATTTTTTTTCGATGGAACTTTCTCTTCCGTCATTGGTTCCTGGTATTAGTTTTTGTTTCAGCCAGTAAAGACAAACAATGACCCCTACAGAATAATGACTTGGGGTTATTTTCATAACTAGGCACCCACCAATGTTGACTACTATATATCATGCCACTTCTAAATGCCACCTGCAAAGCAGTGATACAGTCCCTGAAACGTTCTACTTTCCCACCTGAACGCTGAACGAACGGTGAATGAACGCTGAACGAACGGTGAACGAACGCAGAGCGAACGGTGATTGAACGATGTGAGAACGGTGAACGCAACTTGGTGAACGATGTGTGAACGGTGAACGGTGAGTGAACGCAGAACGCGAACAGAGCGCGAACGCGAGAGCCAAGTAAACGGTGAACGAACGGTGAACGCAAGATGAACGATTTATTCGGAATGCCTTTGGTCTTTTCCTTGCATTGATATTATTCTTTTATTCTATAATTCAAATGTCATACATAAATATAAATAAACGATAGATAAACAAAAGAGAAATAAATAGATAAATAAATTAATAAATAATAAAAATAAAATTCTGCACATACGTATTTTTAAATCGATATTTTAATAACATGATTTTAATCGCCGTTGAACGTGTATTTGTTACCGCGTGTAGTAAAAAAATAAATTAATCTTATATAGTAAATAATTATGCTTATTCTTTTAACTAATAAAATAATGTGGACTTTAGAAGATGAAACTACTACTGAGATAAACAATAGATAAATAAATAAATTAATTAATTAAAACATTTTTTTCTGCACATACCTATGTTTAAATCGATATTTTAATAACATGATTTTAATCGCCGTCAAACGTGTATTTGTTACCACGTGTAGTTAAAAAATAAATTAATCTACTTATATAGTAAATAATTATGCTTATTCTTTTCACTAATAAAATGATGTGGACTTCTGAAGATAAAACTACTACTTCTAGAATGAATTACTTACATTGTACGGGGTTGAAACAACCGTAAATGTATTTCCGTGCCAAAGCGATTCTGAGTAAAATAACGGATTTTTTAAGATTCACAATTATATGTTGACATTGACTGTTATCGTACTGCATAAAAATTCTCGTTTTATTTAAATTCTACTGCAAAATATTTTATATTTATGTGCCTTTTTATTCTTTTATGACGATTATTCTAGCTAACTTCTTCATGTATCTGTAGACATTTCCCAGCCGTGATTATACTCGGTCAAGATGTTGGAAAGAGGCATTCAAATTATTTGTAATACATGTGTAGATTAAATTTTCAAAACTAAATAAGTAATGTGTTGTCATAATTTTTTTTATTGAACAGAGAAATGTACGAGAGAGAGAGAGAGAGAGAGAGATAACCCTCTCGATTCTCAGATATATGTTTTAGAATATCAAATATAAATTCTTATTATTTTTCCTAAATATTCCAAGCAATAAAGGTAATCTTTTTTTTTTTAGATTAACAAATCCATTTGACAGTAATCATTGGCTTTTATTTTCCATCATCAAGTTCACAGAGTTCACAGGAAGCCCGTGCTACATTTGTAGTAGCGTGTATGTGCTGTCAATAAAAATAATTCGACACAGTGGAGGTGTGGAAATCGCGTTTCACCGAACATGCCGAAGGCAAAGAGTCACTTAGTATTCCAAGAAATTTTAATATTTTTCCCTATCATTTCTAGATCTGATTTTTGCATTCCTGCAGAAAAAAATTAATTCGAATATATACTTGGAAGGATTAAGTTTTAAATTGAATGTGAAACATATTCCCTGCCAATTTAAATACTACTCTCGGCACAAGTTTATACTAAAATACTATTGTTTAATGACTGTTTGATGTTGGTTTTAAGACTGAATTTCATGTGTTACATTAAAAATTAAATATTAATTGAAATATACTGAAAAAACTAAATAAGAATTTTATTTCGGGAGAAATGGCACCAGGGGGAGGGGGAGGGTCTTAATTATACTAAATGGCAAAAAACATATTTTTAAACATATGTTTAGGTACGGTGAAGGAAGGAATTTTCCTTCTCTAATAAAAGACTATTTTAAACAGTTGGTCTTTTGTAAAATTTAAAACCACACCATCAATTTTATTATCTCTAAAGATATTTAATTAACTGAATATTTGCAGTACTGTTCATAATTCTCAAACCTACAAGTAGTTTAAATACGTGTTACTGTAGAAATATTTTTTTATGTATTCTTGTCCTGTAAAAGACTAGGATTAATTATTATACATCCATTAATAATTTGTCCTCTTTAAAATTACATCAAATTGATGCTGTGCGTGAAGCATTACTACATTGCCCTTTTTTGAAGTTAATATTTTAGCATCATTCTACATACATGTAGGTACTTAATTTATTAATTATTTTCCAGGGAAAATTCATGAAATAAGTAACAGCTGAGTTATAATAATAGAAATATAAATATCATAGATAATTTTTGCACTGAAATAATTATTCTTCAAACACAATATCTAAGTTATTTAATTAAAGAACGGTGAACGCGAGCGCACGGTGAACGGGGAACGCAATACTATGAACGAAGAGCGAACGGTGAACGCACGCTGAACAAACGGTGAACGAACGGTGAGCGAACGGAAAAATGGGAAAGTAGAACGCTTCAGGGACTGTAGGTATTATGAAGAAAAATGTTAAATATCATTTTGTAAAAAAAAAAAATTCCTACCTACCTATCCTAATGTTTTTGAAGGTTTAACTGTAACCTCACCTATTTTTTTGTTTGGCCGTATTTGTTTAACATGATTTAAAATTAAACATTGGCATTATTTTGAAAAATATTAATAGAAAACAGCTAAAAACATCAGAGCATTGATTTAAAGGGACAAACGATTCTGGCAAAAGACTTATAAGCAAGTCAATGGCAAATCCCTCAAAATTAAAACCTTAAAAAAAATACAACCGACTTCTAGGCAGACCGACTTATAGGTAAGTATCTGTTCTAGTCTATAATAACAAAGGGTCACCTGAACATAATGCAACAATGTAAAGGATCATTTATAAATTAACTAGAAAAATGTCCAAAGGATATGAACACCCCGCCGAGGATATATTAGTAAAGCAACATGAAAATTCGTATGTGTATAAAATTTGATCAGTTTGGTTCAGGTAGGGGTTATAGTAACTAGGGAATAAAAATGTAGTCCAGATCCAGCATCCGGAGCAAGTCTGAAAGTGTCCATCCCTAGATGCATCATCCATGCAAGTTTGGTTCAGGCAGGGCTTATAGTTACTTGGGAATGAAAATATAGGTCAGGTCGAGCATCTGAAGCAAGTCTGGTACTGTCCATCCCTAGATGCATCATCCACGCAAGTTTGGTTCAGGCAGGGCTTATAGTTACTTGGGAATGAAAATATAGGTCACGTCCAGCATCCGAAGCAAGTCTGAAAGTGTCCATCCCTAGATGCATCATCCATGCAAGTTTGGTTCAGGTAGGGCTTATAGTTACTTGGGAATGAAAATATAGGTCAGATCCAGCATCTGAAGCAAGTCTGGTAGTGTCCATCCCTAGATGCATCATCCATGCAAGTTTGGTTCAGGCAGGGCTTATAGTTACTTGGGAATGAAAATATAGGTCAATCCAGCATCCGAAGCAAGTCTGGTAGTGTCCATCCCTAAATGCATCATCAATGCAAGTTTGGTTCAGGCAGGGCTTATAGTTACTTGGGAATGAAAATGTAGGTCAGATTCAGCATTCAAAGCAAGTTTGGTAGTGTCCATCTCTATATGCATCATCCATGCAAGTTTGGTTTGGGTAGGGCTTAAAGTTCCTTAGGAATGGACCTGCTCCAAAAACTTTAACCTGGTCACTCATCGGGAAAATGTAAATCAGATCCAGCATCCGAAGCAAGTCTGGTAGTGTTCATCCCTAGATGCATCGTCCATGAAAGTTTAGATTGGGTAGGGCTTATAGTTCCTTGGAAATGGACCTGCTCCAAAAATTTTAACCTGGTCACTTATTCGGAAAATGTAGGTCAGATCCAGCATCCGAAGCAAGTCTGGTAGTGTTCATCCCTAGATGCATCATCCGTGCAAGTTTGAATCAACATGTGAAGTTTGATAACACCATCTTGAATGGTATGTTCAAATCTGAGCTAAACACTAATTTAAGAAAAGTGAGGTCAAGGTCAAAGGAAAGGTCAGGGTCAAAAAATGTTGATGCAGTTGCATAGCTCTCATCAATATCTTTCAGCATATGAAGTTTGATGAAAATATCTTGGATAGTTTCTTTGAAACTTAGCTTTGAACAGAGCTAAATGCAAAGTGTGACGGAAGACGGAAGGACGGAAGGATGGAAAGATGGAAGGACGGAAGACGGACATTACAAACACTATATGCCCCGGCCATATTCATGGCGGGGCATAATAAAATGATAAAAATAGATTGTAAAGAAGAGAAATAGGATGATCAAGGATCAACAAAAATAGTATGCTCATCAGCAACAACTTAGAAACTTGCCTGTATATGACAGCTCTATCTACTTGAGTTTCAAACTGCGTTAGACCATCAACAATTTGTCAAGGAATTTAAATTTAAAATGGCAAAAAACTGATCAGATATATATTAACCAATAAACATTATCTACATAACAACCAATATTATAATTTTTTGATAAGATGGAATTTATTAACATTTTAATACATTTATTCCCATTTATGCAGATTTCATCAGTCAATGACTTTCACAGCTGTGCATTAAATCGTTATCAAACTTCTGATTGCTTCATATATTTTCTTTATTTACCAATATGCTTTCTTTACGAATTTTAACAAGGAGTGAGTGGACAAGCAATATTCTGCCAAGGAATTAACACTCTTCTTCCAATAACAATTATTTTGGGTAGTGAACTCTTTTCAGCCCATCAATACTATACAACTAGAAGCAGAGCAAACATGGATCTCTAAAAACATCAGAGGTTTATAAGGATCAGGTACCATGTAGGAATAAGCATCCCTATCAACTGGTCACACCAGCTTAAGCTGGAACCTTGTCACTATTGGGGAAAATGGTGTTCCAACTAGCAAACCATGGGCATTCATTTTAGTGCTAAGTTTTATCAAAGACGGGGATGCATTTATTTGAAAATAAAGTCAGTTCATTTTCTAAAATTTTGAGATCTTTCAAAATTCATTATAAAAGATGTTAATTTCATTATATTTAACTTCTACAAGACTAAAAATGAATTCACTATATCTGCACATTTGTTACATCGAATTTCATTACAACCATAAAATTTTACACAGCATTGTTAAGAAGTTTGCCAGGGACCCCCAAAAACTTTGCAATATCATAATGTTTGTACTAAACCAGTTAACTGTAATTGGTAGAAAAATGGAAAAAAAAATCTGTAGACATATCAGTGTGTAAATAATTTGGCTTAACATTCAGTATGAAAAACATGCATCTATCATCATTCAACTTAATGATAGATTGTATTTGCTTACAAGGCCATTACCATATCAACCATAGACCTTGTGAAATAATGACTTAATTTAGCCCATTGACATTCCTGTATCATCAACAATTAAATGGATCGACACCATTTTTAAAACTGGTATACTGTTTTCTTTCCAAGTCCTTGTTAATCTTTATTTCTAAAACATGTAGCTTCCTGGTTTATTTCATTTTAAACACAAAGATACGAAGTTTCTGACATATATTTGAATGTAAAGGCACAATTAAAGAGATGGATACAGACAAGTTAACAAAATGGGATTACCCTATCCTCTATTTTTCCCTATACAGAACTTTGACTCTGGGGTCTTGGAAATTGAACCTAAGGACAACGGACTTTTACTAACTAATTACAACACAGATGGACAGCATCTTATCCTTCAACTTCACTTGATTCCATTTGTCACCTAAAGTATGAATTCCTGGGAAAATCATTAAATCCTTGTTGAGAATTTGACATTTCGGGAGGAAAATATCTTGGAAGTTCATTGGCATTCATGACCATTCACAATTGATGATCAAACACTGACTAGAAAGAATACGCTAATGATGACAATGATGTGCAAGACTTGTATTCATCAAAGGCATACAATGAAATTAACTAGGTACTTCCAATGATATCAAATGATCAGAAATCAATAACAGGAGGCCAGTGGGCCACAGAACTCACCTGAGTCACATCCAGATTCATCAGCTTCTTTTAATTAAAGTATTTATATATCTTAAGAATCGCTACACCTCTCATTGGAATTTTACTGTTCATGTTAGGATAAAAACTATGAAGATCCTAAAAACAATGTACTGCTTTCCAAGAGCAGGTGGTGAAAAGAGAAAGACAAGACACAAATCATTTTATAAGTTCAAACAATCAGAAGATATTCCAATCATTTCATCCCTAAAGATGACATCAAACATTTAAAAATCCCCTCCTAACTTCAAATACTGTAGAAGTACTTATTAATTTCCGCGTGGTATTAATTTACGCTATGTACGCAGTAACAAGTTTTCCGCGGAAATTTGTCCAAGCGTAATTAATATAAATGTAAGGCATATAGTGACAATCTAAGAAATCCGCGTAATTTTCTACCCGCGGATTAAACAGAAATTGAGATACCGCGGAATTATGACCCCGTGGAAAAAAGTACGTCTACAGTAGATGAACATGATGAACATCTGCCACAAATAGGACATAAATAAAATTTGTCTGAGAATTTTTTTTTTCAAATTCTGTTCATAGCTCTCCACAGCAAAATCAGTTTTATAGACCCTTTCAGAACTAGATCATTTTTAGTGACTTCACACAAAGATATTTGGCAGAATATTTGAAAAAGTAAACCAGAAGTCTCTGTCGAGACTGTAGCTCTACTGGTTTGTACTTATAACAAAGGATGAGAAAAGAAGTCATTTGCAAGGGTAATCCCATTTTGTTAACTTGTCTGTATCCATCTCTTTAATTGTGCCTTTACATTCAAATATATGTCAGAAACTTCGTATCTTTGTGTTTAAAATAAAATAAACCAGGAAGCTACATGTTTTAGAAATAAAGATTAACAAGGACTTGGAAAGAAAACAGTATACCAGTTTTAAAAATGGTGTCGATCCATTTAATTCCAGAGCCTCAAGATTTGAAGGTGGGAAAATAGTTTGGTAGCTGAAAAAAATGTCTTCTGAAGTTCTGATATTACTAATTATGTTCAATTCAAAGAGTCAAACATTTTATTATGCAAGCTTATGTGCATGTAAAGCTTAATATGATCAAGGCTCTAGATGACATTTTAAATCTTAACAAAAAGGTACTGCTGAATATGTGGCTTAATCATTTTTCATTGATCATCGTTTTTCTTTGTTTTTGTGGCTGATGTTAGAAGAGCCACTGATCATGAATAGAAGTTTTACTAATGATAGTCATGGAAAAGGATGATGGAGAGAAAACTAGCTGTTGTGATGCTAACCCAAACTACATAAAATAATCCCCCGGAAAGAATGGAGGCGTACAAGGCGATGACAATCACCCGCTCTGAGAATAGACATTTCTCAATTCTAAAAGTTATATTTTTCAAATTTTATTGTTTATATCATCTTTTACACATTTAATTCTGTATTTCCTTTTTTTAATATTTTATTAAAAATTTATCTTTCACTAAAAAATTTAAGATATGAGAAAAAGGAAAAGCTTCACATATGTTTCGAACTCTCTCCATAGCATAGATTTCACATTTACATTTCCATCATTTAAGATTTAACAAAGAATGGAGACTTGACCCATTCATGTTCAAAATTCAATTTTTTTAGCTCTAGTAAACCCATTTTCAACTAAATATGCTTAACTGTCAACTTTGAAATAAAGATTATCAAATAAAAAGTCGTTCAGTAAAATAAAATGATAAAATGTTTTGAAAATGACATTACTGAGAACATGATATTAGAAAAATATATCTTTTCTGTGAATTTTGAAAATTGAGAAACATTTTGTCTCAGAGCTGGGGATTGTCCATGCCTTATACGCCCTCTTTCTTAATGGAGTAGACTTAACATTTCTTTTTGTAATTGATTTCCAAAAGACAATTTTCATATTTGTCCAGTTTGCTTCTGATTTGCTCAAATAAACAGATAAAATCAATTAAATCTCATCTTCTTGACAATCCCACACTGCCATTTTTCCAGTTCTGAATGTGTCATTAATCTCCAAACCAAGGTATTACCCACCAAAATTCAATTATCTGGGGATTCTCAAATCAATCTGTTGAAATGTTGCATATTAATTTTACATTGAAGTCCAGAAAGGGACAAAGAAAACACTATTATCCCTTGCAACAGAGTAAAATAGAGGGGATAAAGTAATACATGCTTGTATGTGGGGGTGGGTGGGTTAAGTTTGTCTTTTTGTGCGTAATCATTATATTCCCATATCATGATTTATTTAGAGTTATTTGCCCTTTTTTCAATACCGATCCCGACGGTTCAACAAGTAACCACGGAAGAACTTTACTGTTAGTGTACAAGAAGCAGTTGAAATTTAATTACAAACATTCAGAAAAAATAAAAACGAATGGCAAATCTAAAAATATTTGTCTAAAAATGATTAAAATGTCAACAATCAATTCAGCTTGTGTTATTATTGTTCATTTATTGTTACAGACGAGTTACAGATAGCCTGGTTAATTACGGCTAATTATGGCCCAGTCCTGCTCTGTCCAAGCCATTTATAATAATTGCCCCTTGGCTATGTAGATCTTATAAAGCGTCGATTACCCAATTAGTATGAGGCACTTTTACAATATTGAGAGTTTTAAATCAATTTTAATCTTCTAGATTTTTTTTCCGATTTTCGTTTGAGCGTTGTGAAAATGTGTATGAAGTATACTCATGGTAAACATTTTACCCATGCACTTTAGGGGCGGATATAAGATTTGAAATGGACGCAATGCACAGAATGTCTTGAATAATGCGTAAGCAGACCTCACGCTACCATTTTACCTTGTTTATGGGCGGATGTAAAATTTAAATTTGAATCAGAAATACTCATGGAAATAAAAAAAAATTTGTCCACTCGTTCGCGGAAATAAATCGTCGCGGATTAGTTCTCTAGCGGTCAGTCGCGAATAAAAAATGACGCGTATAATAATTGGTTTACAGTATATGCTGAAAGTGGTGGAAGCTAGGCTGCATGGTAACTGGATAAGGACAGTTCTATAGGTCATGTGAAGGAGACTACTAATAAAAGTTATAATATTTCCATGCATGCCAAATATATTTATGACAATTTGTTTCCAGTAACGTAAATTACATGATAGAAACTCTTGATAGAATTTCTGTGTCTTGTTTCTATATTTGCATTTTAAGCCAAAATATATACATGTCATCGGATATGAAGATACAATCTATTTTATTCAAAATGTCTATGAAATAAATGGGTTTTAGAGAAATTGTATTGTTAAAAATAATGTAGGTCCTTTTAATCAATATTTTACATAGGGAATTCATTTAGAATTGTGAAAGCATTGATTTGACAAAATCTAAAAAGGAAGGCTGGCTTGGTGAGTTAAACGAACCAGAATTAAACATGTTTGGTACCATTAAACCTGTTAAGAGGTTCTAAAAAAATTTATACTAAAGCCAGGAACCTTGCCAATGTCCTTAAACACTTCAAGACCAAAGGACCTACAAAGAGTTATGTCTCTTTACCTGACTGTGTGTATAAGTGGCATCTAATCTGCTTTACTGTTCAGTAACCTTTTGATGCGTAGTTTCCTTCACCTCAGTACGCATATGTTACACACCATTTCCCCCCCAAAAATAGAAAAAGAATTTACAAAAAAGAGGGAGAGAGTTGGAGAGAGATTCAAACCTACTTATTTTGTGTCATATTGTCTCGATTCAAATTTTACGCAATTTTAAATTTGAAATCTTTGTTTTAAATCATTGTCAAATCTAAATGAATTATTATACCCCCAAAAACAAAGTTTAGGGGAGGCCCCGGGGTATATTGGAATATGCTTGTTATTAATTAATTTTTAAATGTTCAACAACACATTGAGAATTTTTAAAAGATCTTTGAGAAAATAAATTTCATTTATATTTATGAACACTTGCGATTGATATACTAGTGCAGGAGTTAGATGAACAACATATTTTGGGGTCACCTGAGTAATTTAGGTGATCTATTGTTATCTGTATTTGTCCATCAGTGTGCATGTGTGTGTCTTGGGAAAACTTTCCATCTCAAGAACCACTGGGTCAATTTCAACCAAACTTGACACAAAGTGTCCTTGGGTAAAGATGATTCTTCTTTTTCAAATGTAGGGCCAAACATTCTTCCAAGGTGATATAATTAAGAATTAGTGACAAATTCATGGCATTTTTAAAAAATCTTCTTCTCAAGAACCACTGGGCCGAGAAGGATGAAACTTTATATACATGTATATTGAAGCATCCTCAGGTAGTAGAAATTCAAGTCATGACTCTGAAGATAGGGTGGGACCTGCAAAGGGAATATTAGTAATGCAACATGAAAGTTTGTATTAGTGTATGAAATTTGATCAGAATATC
The DNA here is from genome assembly GCA_003671525.1 of Saccostrea glomerata. Taxonomy (NCBI): domain Eukaryota; kingdom Metazoa; phylum Mollusca; class Bivalvia; order Ostreida; family Ostreidae; genus Saccostrea; species Saccostrea glomerata. The sequence goes on along the minus strand of PRKT01000105.1, from coordinate 608,837 downwards.
TTGAATAGTGATGCAGTTGAATTGCTTACACTAGTATGATTCAGCATATGAATTTTGACACTAATTTCAGAAAAGTGAGGTCAAGGTCAAAGGAAAGGCCAAGGTCAAAAAACGTTGATGCAGTTGAAAAGCTCTCATCATTATGTATCAGAATATGAAGTTGAAAAAATATTATAAATAGTTCTTTAAAACTGACTTAAACACAATTTGATAAAAAGTGAGGTCAAGGACCAATTAAAGTTCCAGGTTTAAAATGTTGAGGCAGTTAAATTGCTTACATCAGTATGTATCAGCCATTGAGTTTGACACTAATTTAGGAAAAGTGAGGTCAAGGTCAAGGTCAAAAATGGTGATTCAGTTGAAAAGCTCTCATCAGTATATATCAGCATATGAAGTTTGATAATACTATCTTGAATGGTATGTTTAAAACTGAGCTAAACACTAATTTTAGAAAAGTAAAGTCAAGGTCAAAGGAAAGGTCAAGGTGAAAAAATGTTGATGCAGTTGTACAGCGATCATTAATATATATCAAATGCTGATGAATATATCTTGGATTATAGTTTCTTTAAAATTGTGGGCTAAACACTAATTTAAGAAAAGTGTGGTCAAGGAAAGGTCAAGGTAAAAAATGGTGATGCAGTTGAAAAGTTCTCTTCAGTATGTATCAGCATATAAAGTTTGATAACACTATCTTGAATGGTATCTTTAAAACTGAGCTAAACACTTATTTTAGAAAAGTGAGGTCAAAGGAAAGGTAAAGGTAAAAAAATGTTGATGAAGTTGCATAGCTCTCAACAATGTCTATCAGCATATCAAGATTGATGATAGTTTCTTTAAAACTGAGCTTTGAACAGAGCTAAATGCAAAGTGTGACGAAAGGACAGACAGAAGGACAAAAGGATAGAAGATGGACATGACAAACACTATATGCCCAGGCCTTTATTCAGGCCTGGTGGGGCATAAAAATATGCTTGATTTAATGAGAGGGAAAACCAGGACTGGGTTCTTACCTCGGGAGATGGTGAACTTTGAGAGAACAAAGTTAGGGCCATCAAAGGTCACCTGTAATTTGTAACCGATCAGGTGTATAAAAGGCATATTTTTCATACACAAAGATAATATTTTTGAAATATGACCCGAATTTTTTTTTATTATTGTATGTTATATTTTACCACAATTTACTTATCTTCAAAGTTAAATTATTCTTTAAAACTGGTATTTAATAATAAATATTTGGCTGAGAGGATCTCACTAAGGCATGCTACAGGAAATGTTACAGGAAAGGTATCACCTGGACAAATCTTAGAAATATTAATCTTAAAAACAGACAGACAGACAAAGCAATACCTTCAATACATGTATAACCTAAAAATCTATAGGATACAGGCTTTGCAGAGTTCTAACTAGTATACAACCAAATGCCCATCATAAAATGAATATTTATCTTTTCCTGAGCGTCCAACATCATCAATTCTAGGCATCTTACACTTAAAATAAAATTCTGTTTGAAAAAATTGAAAAATCTCTGCCAACATAAAGTGTGATTAATACTTATCAAATAAATGTCAGAAACACCTGAGACAATTATAGAATTTTATTTACAGAATGTCCTTGACCTATAGATAGAAACATAAAGTAAGTTGCACTTTGAGTACTTGAGAAAGATTCACATATGACTTACATATATCGGTGCTTGAACAACGCTATCCCAAAAAAATTTCATGTCCAGTGTCTCAGGATAAAGAATGTAATCATCTTCAGATGTTCATTACTGAGGCTGAAGAGTAAGTCGCTACACTAACACATCATAATCACATATACTGAGACTATCTGCAGGTAATCCTAACACATGCTGGATAAGTAATAATATGTTTTGACTACCGCTTACATTATTCTATCTTTTAATATATATTTGTTTCAGATAATTCCATCTTTGTGAAGGAATGGGGAACTAATCATTCATAATCAAGATTATAATATTATTAATCATACTTTGTCATACCCCATAAAAAAGGAATTTGGGAGTTCTGCGGAATGCTAACCTCATTTGACCTGGATTGCAGACAAGGTCAGGATAATAACCAGCATTTAAAATGACATGTACACAGAGAAGGAAAGGGGTCTGAGGACTGCCTCGAGTCCCTTAGGGGGTCCACCACAAAGCCCCAAGAAGTTCCTGGGTTTTTCCAAGTATTTCATTTTCCTGGGGGGAAATCATGCAAATTCCCTTGTCTTTACAGAATAACAGACTGTTTTGTTAATTAACGCAAAAATAACATTGGATTACTTCACTAAGCA
>PRKT01000105.1:520042-601678 GCA_003671525.1 Saccostrea glomerata | reverse complement strand
GGGGGGGGAGGGGGTTCAGTTATTCAACATCAGAATGTGTATTGTTTAAACATAACCATTAGATATTACAAATGTGTGTGATGCTATGTTTAAAGGTCACATTTTTGTGACATTTGACACCAAAATCTCAAATACCATGAATATATCTAAAGTGCCTTGGCAGTTTTTAATCCTCAGTATCTTAAATCCTCGGATATCTCAATTTTATTTATCTGGGTCAATCACATAAATCGTATAAATCATATTGGTATGAGTATAAATGATAACATTGTGGTGAAAAAATAGAATAAACATAGCTTTATTAGTGAACTGCAAATTCACACATAAATGTGTTCCAGAATGAATGTATACTCTTATAGAGTTGGGACAGAAATGTTGATATTGAAACATGTGGTACATAGACTAACCAAGGGAGGTAAATGTTTACTTACCGGATTACTGGATTGTCTCCCCAGGGATAAGGATTCGCTTTCCTCTGGCTCACCGCTCCTGTTGACTCTAAGGGCAGCCAGTCGCCTGCGGAACTCCATCTCTCCCCACTACCATATCTAACAATAAATAATTTACTGTAAACAATTTTTTTTAAGCAGTTATACCTCAAATAACATCATTTCCTTCCAGAATTATAAATTATAGTTTAATATGATGCAGACTGTCTACATAAACATTATATAATACTATCACTATATATATGTACATACATGTATACAATAAACTAGTAAATATTGCTAAGTGCTGTATTGCAGGAAAATTAATGAAATATATCGATGAAATAAGAATTATTTATTTACAGCAATAATCCAAAGTTTCATGTAAGCCATCATATTAGATTACTTTTGAAACTTTATAAATACATGAATATATACACTGTATTTTCCTTGGTACATGTACCATTAGTGTGATACAGAATGTTTGGAATGTTAATAAATAAATGAAAACTGTTTGTGACAGAGTAATTTACTATCTTTATACTAGTCTAAGAATTATCTTATTCTGCTCATGTAAATCAAATGTCTCTCAAAACTGTTATGGATGTGCAACAGTATGCAAAGGGGAGTAACTCCAGCAGCTTTTTTTTTACACTGAGATTTAATAAAGATACTTTCACCTGATAGTCTGATATTCATGTAAAATCTAATTATAAGTCCACAATGCATAACATAAAAAAATTCTTCCTGTACAAGTTCCTGTTAACCAGAAAAAAATTAATAATACAGTAATACGCAAGTTAAAATGAGGGAGATATTGGGTTTATTTTTATCTTGAATAATTTTGATTACTTCCTGATACCATTAGCCTGAGCCTATAGAAAAATGAGGACTTTTGGCTAAAATACAAATTCTCCACTGTATATAACTTGTTAAAAATTTTACAGATAGTTTTGAAGCATTTCATTGATAAAGTTATATGAAAGAACATGCACTTCTGAACATTGAAAATTCTTTGTCAGTATTACTGTATACAAAATTACAATGTCTACTAGAATCCACACATTGTATTCCTAACAAAGTGCACATGAATGACAAAAAAAAAATCCTTTAAACACAAATTTAAATAGTCCTCTCATACCAGCGTCACATGGTTTCAATGACAGGTTACAATGAGCCTAGAAATATTCAAGGCCATTTGATTGAATTAAATTCAAACCTAGTTTAAAAAAGTTTACTATGTCACCAAAAAATTCATGCAACATCATATTTTACTGAACTTACACAGAATTTGCAGTTTAATTAAATGGGACAGGCTTTATAAAAGAGAGTAAACTTATGTTAAGAAGAAATACATGAGCGCTATCATTAAACAATTGGAATAGACTAATTACAAGACTCAATAATTCCAAGATCGAACTTCCAAATAAATCATTACTGAATGAAAAAGTGAAGTACAGATTATATACATGTATAAGTAACATGAAAAGCGTTACCAAGTAGTACATGCAGCTATCATATTAAATACAACATCATCCAATGACTATATAAACTGCATGAAGCAAATGTCGAAGTAACTCAAACTTACGGATCTACATAACATCGGATCTACATAACGTCGTAGTCCATCTACTACACTGTGACCATCACCAAAGAAGACACTATAATAGTGCAGTCACTAAATGTCTGCAAGATAATTAAATATTCCAAATTCCCTGGGTGTTCAACCCTTAGGTTATGTAAGACAATTCCTCCCAATGGAAATCAACCCAACTACTCTTTTTCTCCTTTTCTCCAAGACTGTCCTACATAATTTTTTCAAATAGATGTTTACTTGTAATTTTGTAATTAATGTGGCATATTGTTACAGCACTATTAGACAAAACAATATGACTGTCATTTATCTTCATGAATTCAACAGAAGTCTAGAGGATTCTCAGTTTTTGGGTAATACATTATTGATTTCATTAATTTACTAGAATGTACAGCTTTACACAACCAGGGTTCCAAGGAGGGGATCAGCCCACACATCAAACTTCAGCATGGGAAAATCAATTTAAAACTCAAAGATTGATGTGACCTAGGACAATTATTGAATTTTGTAGCCTTTGTTGTAAGTGTGATATGACTTTGTACAAGTTATATTCATCAATATTGAATACATGTATTAATATAAACTTACAAAGCTATACATGTATTGTACATCTTTGTGTAAAATTTTCATTATAGGAAATCAATTCGAAATCTATGTACAACATTCAATCACCTTAAAAACACACAAAACCCTGTCTGGGTGTGATGCAATACAGAGCTACACTTTTAATGCTATAAACACCAAAACATTTCTCATTTTGCTTAATTTAATTTTAAAAATTTTAATAAATTTTTGTAATAAAAGGAACACCAGCCTTATAAGTCACCTATCAAACAACTTTCCCACAATTGAAATGCATGGGTTCATTTTTTTTAACCAGCTGGGGGTTATGAAATTCCCAATTTTTAAAACAATCATCCTTGCTTATCATAACTATACACCTTGCTTATCATAACTACACACTTACTAGTAATTTGTTTACTTAACACCCAAAAGCAAAGGAGAGATTTATAAAAGAAAATTAAGAAATGATGTATTAGCTGAATCATACTAGTGTAAGCAATTCAACTGCATCACTATTCAAGATATTCTGATCAAATTTCATACACTAATACAAACTTTCATGTTGCATTACTAATATTCCCTTTGCAGGGCATTCATGTCCTATGGACATATTTCTAGTTTGTTTTGAACCTCTTGATCTTTCAAAATGTTTTCCTTAAGTTGTGATTTGTAAATTTCTACATCATATAAAAGTTTTTGAATTGTTTTAGAGGTTGTTGAACCTCAGTGTTTCACTGCATGTAAGTCCGAAAGTATGTAATGTGCGAAGCCCTACTTGGATGTTGAAAGCAGATGATGTGGGCTGATAATTAATTAAATACATTTACAAGTCACTCTATTGTACTTGTAGGAAGGTCCAAAACACTTTTTGATTATGCATGGACTTGATTGCTGATGAATTGAATGTTAAAGTCAGATACTCTAAACATATTACATTTGGCTGTGTATTCTTTTTAATGCATCAGGTGGGACTGCAAATTCAAGTACAACCCTAGATGTCTTGGCTCTTGCAAATATTTACATAAAGAAGAAAAGCTTGCAAAGCTAAATATTATATCCGTTAAATCTTTTTTTTTATGTTAAATCAGAAAATATTATTTGAAACATATTGTATCTTCAAATTGTTGAAATCATGACCCTTGGGGGTAGGTTGTGGCCACCATTGGGAAGTCTTCTCAGGAAGCACTCAGTGGAAAAGCTGAACCTAAGAATCCTAGGATATTGTAGATTCTAAATTAAATTTTCAAATCATGACCCCTGGGGGGTATCACAAAAGGAACCAATATCTAGTGAAGAACAGAATGGTCAAAGTTACTCAGGTGAGCATAATGTGGCCCTGATGTGCCTCTTGTTAAGTTTTGAATTTAAATATCAAAGGTCAGATACATGCATTGAAAAAAAGTTTTGAAATTAGTTTTAGTTCTATTAAGTTTGGCATTTAAGTGAAAATTCTCAAAGGTATTGAAGTGAATTGATTATGTTTTAGGTACCATTTAATTTCTCATATTAAATGAGTAATTGCATTCTTGGAAAAGAATGTTATAAGGAGGGAATATCTAAGTTAAAAATTATAATGAAAATTTAGAGATTTTCTTGGAAATGTCAATACAGGCATGATTAGGCTTTTGGATTAAAACACGAACCAAATACAATCGCTGGAAAGTTGTTACATGATACTCAGGTGACCTATAAGGCCCGTGGGCCTCTTGTTTATTTTTTATAATTGTTAAAGTGTAAGTATCAACAAAACATGGACTCTTCGTACACATTTTTTTCATTATGTTAATGCCAATATGAATATATTTTATTCTTTTCATATTCTTTAAGATAGTTAAAGAAGATTCTTGCTTTTAAAAAATTAAATATTTATAGTTAATTAAAAGATTATCAAGTACATGTACATATACGCCATTATACGGCACACCCATGCAAAATGAGGTGGGGGTACCAATAAATTGTGTATGCATGACTTCTCATCGGCCTTTCCCCAATACCTTTTAGTTTTACCAACAAATCCCTCTGTTTTGTGTAAAATATCATAGATTTAACCTTCCTCTAAAATTTGATCGTTCTTGAGACTTGACGTGTTCAACATTATATAGGTCATATTTGCAAAATCTATAAAATATTCTAATAAATTATTCTACTGAAAAACCAAGGACTGAACAGTTTTAAGTTTTAACATTTCCTCAGCACTTAACATTCTCTAAAGTCTGTCAACGATGTTATTTTTTCTTCAAAGTAAAATCACACAGCTGGAGATAGTTAAAACTTGATGAGGTGTCATTTTCCTCATCTATTTTGGTTAATTAAAATCTCTCTAAAAAAAAACTTGCTCATGCCAGTTATAGTATCTAGATGTGTTTATGCCATTTTTTCTTCTCTGTCTTCTCTATATTATCTCTTCCTTCCATATTTAAACTGCTTTTATTGCCGATTTTTCTCCATTCTTCACATGACTCTTTTGCTATAAAAAAAGGAAAAAAACGAAAAATACTTTCATTAACACCCAAAAACCAAAATAAAAAACACAGGGGCGGGACATTTTGAGAGGGGGCGAGGGGATGAGAATCTTAAGATTAATTTTATCTGGCCGAAGCTATATTATATTCCATATCATCTTTTCTATTATGAATATATTGTTTCGCAAAGATCTAATACAGAATCATCTCAAACTTGATGGGACCCAGATAAAATAAAATCGAGATATCCAAGGATTTAAGATACTGAGTGAGGGGTAAAAAACATGAAAAGAAAGTAATTGAGACTGCCAGTGAACTTTTGATATATTCATGGTATTTGAGATTTTGGTGTTTGAGATATGGTTGTGTGAGATAAAGTTTATTTTTATTTAAGGCAGGCATATGCACAATAAAGAACTCATTGCACAGTGGGCCTGAGTGCCTATTGAGTAAAGGTCTAAATTTGAACCCCATTTACCTGTATATTGTGAGGTCTCTAAAACAGTGAAAAGTGCTCCAATGAGCCATAAAACAACAAACAATCAATCAAATGACATCATTTATCCTATAGCAACTAAATGAACAATTACAATTTTTGCTTCCATGCTTTACCAACAAAGATCACTGTTCAAAAGCTATAAGCAGCCATTGAAAGCTTAGCTTTCTGAGAGAGTATGAAAAAAAATCACTTTGCAATATTTAAGTTATTGTTGTTTTTGTTTACTCCGATGACCGCCCACCCGCACCAATTTTTTTTATCAAATTTGGATGAGAATCTAAATATTAATTTTATCTGGCCTTAATAGAGCTAACTGTTTCTGTGAAAGTCTCCATTTCCATTTCAAAAATGCAAATGTACAAACAGAATGTATTTCAGTACAAATAATAAGCAGAGAGAATCGTTATGCAAAACAAGATCCTTTCTAAATCGCTACCAATACAAAATCAATAGAAAAAATAAACATTAATCCAGTCCAGGTTAATTTTATTCATTTTTCAGACAATACAATTCTCCTGACATTAACATACAGTAGAACAATAAGCATGTCCATTAAAGTCTACTTTCAATTTGATTTTCAGTGCAAAAAGTTTCAATACAGCAAGGTAGACTGTTACAGGTACATGTACACAGTTGACTGACCTTCATAATCAGTCAAACAGGTCACAGGCAGTAGATTTTACCTTCTTAATTCCATAAGTTTAATACGGTCTCTTAAACTGAAAAGTGTAAGCAGTCTTATTACCTGAATCAAAGTATAGATGACGTGAACTTTCCGTCTCAAAAAATCACCGAAAACCCCTAAGAATTCCAAGTAATTCAAATAGGATTTGATAACCTACAATCAATAAGTATTGACAGCACGATTCCTTTTAACTTAAAAACACAAAATCTACAAAGGCCATTAGTCTTCACTGCTACTGATATATGAAAAATTTAACCACTGCATGGTGTGCAACTCTACCCACCTGTCCTAAGTAAAGGTTAAAGTTCAGCACACCTTTATTTTCACTGATGCCCCACGTGAACTCCTCCTTGTTAACTCACAGTTCTCTACCTGTGTTCCCGTCACAAGTACAATGAGAGGGGTCAATCTCTCATTTCACTCCAATTACTTAATAAACGAATCTATGTGGCCAGTTCAAACGAGTTTCTTTCTCCCCTGTTTTGTTTTTTGTACATGCATATGCATAATCTACAAACAAATTAACCCTCAACTCAGGTATAAGGCAATACATATCGTTCTCAAAATACTTTTGGTGACATGCATGTTTAAATTTTACTGCAACATGCACTTTTTAGATCACATACATTTTGTAAACAAACTTGACAAGCAGTCACGCTTTTCATCCCTTCTTACTCTATATGGATTCCCTTTGTAGCCTATGAAGCTAAAATATGTACAATTAAATTAGATACTTAAAATAGTTATTCCAAAATAGAAACTTCCCCATGCCAAATACTAGTATTTGGAGTGATAAACTTACCAACCTCATACCCCACTGACATAGCAGCTTCTGGGAGATTTGCCATGTACAATTTTCATACAAAAAGGATAACATTTGTTTTTAAAAATGTTAAAAATAGAGTATAGTGAACAAAACAACTTTAGTTCCTGGTTGTATAAACCATACAAGGCTTAAAACTGCTTAGTAATTTCTTGCCTTTTATCTGCTAGGGCCTAGTTATTATCATGTAAAAATCCATGACAGAACCTTCATATTCAATATTCCATCTGACATTACAACATCAAATATCCTCAAAAAATTACTAACCTTTGTAGAAAATAATGAATCAATTGCAGATAGAGATGCAGAATGCAGAATCCATCGTCTTTGAACAATTTTATGATTTTTCAATCATTTCTGGACACTCTCTTCATCAATTAAGCAACTTTCACAAATATTGATCAAGTTTTCATTCCTTCATCTACAGAGTTATGGTCCTGACAAGTGATATAGAACCTACGACACCTTATTCTTAAGGGACCTTAATTTAGTTATACATGTGTATACTTTACTTTAGCAAACTTTGTGCATCAAGTACATTTTTTTTTATATCCTGTATTACAATTGTGCTGTCTATATATATAAGCAATTTCTTTTCATTAAATGCAACTTTGATTCATGACCAAATCATATACATGTGTGTTATAATAATTCAAAAAGCATTATCATTGTCAAATACAGATGATCTGCATTATCTGAAGGAACATTGATAGATGAAGATGCAATGTAGGAGTGATTAGAAAGTCCCAAGCAACTAGAAATAAAAGAAAACAAAACACACAAACAAAGGAAAGTAAAAAATAAGCAATGAGTTAGATTGATTCCAAATTAATATACTGACATTTATACATTCTACATGACTGACTGATATATATTTACAACACCCAAGGTCTGTAAAAAAACATACATTTTTTCAAATCCAAATACAGATTTCCCAAAAGACACTGGCACTATAAAATTTAAATCATAGCTGACGGATTCATCAAATTTGTCTGATTCTAATTCAAAATCAAACGATAAACCTTGCATGAAGTTAAAATCCTTCCAGTTCTTAATTTTGAACATAATTATCATTTTAAAAAATATATTAAAATGTTATTTTTTTAATGAGATAATAATTTAAGAAGACCACAAATTTAATATAAACATTTTATAAAAGGAAAAATATAAAGAATGTAAAAAATATGACCAACCTTATTCAAATTTTCCAACAAACTGAACAAAAGTGCTATTTAATTATTCATTTAATCCATGTACCTTTATATGATGAGTGTCAAATCAAATGGTAAAAAAATTATTCAATTATTTACTAACAGTCGAAAGATTTAAACAGGTATTAAGTGCATCTTATGCTAATGTAGGACGTAATTAACCCTGGACGCTCAAAAGTGTCAAGGATTACCTTTAAACACATAACAGACCTTGGTCCTTTCTAAGAGCAAGAAATCTTTGTATGTTTTATCAAACTGTGAAGCCTTTTCAGTCTCTCGCATGTTTTGTTTTAAATATATACATTTAATTTTAGCACATTTCAATCACAACATAGTAATGTAATTTTTCGTACTAATTAAAATATGTTTGTAAGATTTCAATAGGGATTTAAGGTCATTGAAAAATTAAGTTTAAGAGCTATAGTCTTGACAATCAAGAGAGAAAAGGGAGGGGGCTGTTTATTTATGCAAGACTGACAACTTGTCCGCCAGAAATTATCTAGACTTTTTACAATATGTTAAAACTTAGTGATTTTAATGGTCATAAATTTACACTAGAAATGTTTTAAATATCACTGACACAATACACTCATGTTAATAGAGGAAAAACATTAATGTTAGATATCTATTTCTGAATCAGTCCTTGATGATGTACAGTCAATACATTTTGAATTATAATAAGTATATTAAAAATAGTAAATATAGTTTTCGACATTAAAATGTTAGTTACATGTATCAAAATCAAATATTTTGGAAGATAACAGTCAATTTTAGAGAACATAAATATTAATTTAGTTAGTATGTAATACATGTTCAAATATCAAAGATAACCAGTGAAAATCTATGGCTTATTATTTACAATTGGGTCCATATACTGTAGATCACTTAATTTTCGCGACACCTTATTTTCGCGAGATAGTCATTGACTCTTGATAAGCAAGACAAAATTTTCAGGAATTGTGGTTATTGCTTTATCTAATCTTAAGGAATACTATTATATGCGAGAACTTATTTTTCGCGAGCACACTGTCTCGCATAATTACGCGAAAATAAAGTTCTCGCGAATAAAAAGTGATTTACAGTAGTTGTAAGCAATCTGTGTCTCCCACTTAAGGAAAAAAAGAGAAACATGTGCAGTTCAAGAGTCAGGGGTTGGAGGGGGGGCTTTAATATGGGGTGGACCATAGGGAGTTACGGTAAAAAATTTCAATGAAAAAGCTCAAAAGATTTTTGGGAAATCTTTTGTAAATATAGTTTTACATCAAAATGAATATATGAGTATATGACCTTGACCTTAGACCTCAAAATCGATAGGGATCTTCCTTAAGCAATAGGGAGTTATGGTTTAAAATGCGGCTTAATTTTCAAGATATCCCAAAATTAAGAAACAAGAGTTAAGACAGAATTTATGAATTTGTGACCTTGACCTTTTGTCCTCAAAACCAAAAGGGTTCTTCCTTAGGCCACAAGATGTTGTTATGATATTTTCAATGCAAAAGCTCAAAGGCTTCTCAAGATAATTTGTATGGAAATGTATATGTTACAGACAGATGGACAGACAGACTGATAGACAAACCCAAACCCAAACTAATATCCACCATTTTCAGTGAAAGCGGGGGACAACTATATGTTATTAAGTAAAAATGTTCAAAGAGAAGTTGGGTAAAGTTGACACCAAAGTGATTCTATATACTTAACATCCTGACCTAAGCATTGCTCTTGTAGATTATACCTTTTACATATAATGAATGAAATCCTGGGGTATAAACCACTGATTACCAGAAAAATTTGAAAAAGGGTTGGGTGAGGCCAATTACAAGCTGAGTTGGAGTGTTGTTTCATTAGATAATTTTAAAAGAGTCAATGTACGAGGGTTGTCCGTAAAGTTCGTGGACAAGCTAAGAATTAAATAAAAGTTGCGTCACTGATATATATTATTAGCATATTTCTAATGTTTTACTAAATGTGAATTAAAAAAACGCAAAAATCTTATTCAATTTCAAATGTTTATTTTCAATTATGGCTTCATAATTAGACTTGGAATGGAGACCCGGAGCACCGAAAAATTTTTATTAAAAATTTTTATATCAATTCATAAATTTCAAAAGGCATTTGTATTTTATAAAATTCTGCGGAAATCTGGATGACTTTTACATTATGAGGTTGACAGAAGCTATCACGTCAAACATGCAAAATTTAAACGTTCAAAGTTGTAAAATGGCTGAGCAATCAAAGTTCGAACTTATTAAGACTGATCGGAATTGTTCCAAAAAAGGGACGTTTTTGGAATAGGTGGAGCAGTGAGCAGTGATGAAATTCTGCGTAGACATCGGATAAACACCTACAGAGACCAATACATTCTGTAAACAATCGGGAAATCATAGTTTTTACGTGGCCAGAGGTTTGATGATTACAGGATATGAGACATGCATTGTTAAATATTATTTTACGTGTGAAACCTGAACATTCTGTGCACCTATTTATGAGTGGTTAAAGCGACATAAGAAATGTATTGAGTCAAACGGTGACTAGGTTGAAAAAAAAGTTACATGTACTCGTTAGGCTTTTGACGTCGGGTAACGTCAAGAATTTTCATTTTAGTGCTACGGTATGAGTGTATGTCTTTTTTTTAATCTAATAAAAATGTAACTACTTCTGCTTTGTTTTTGTTGAAAACTTGCATGTTTATAAAATGAAACATGAATTTAATGAGAATAATAGTTTCATATATTTTATTAATGTTTGTCAGTATTTATCGAGGTTGTCCACGAACTTTATGGACAACCCTCGTACACATATAACATGCACATGTGGACAATATTAATAAACAGGATAATTAATTAATTCAGACAGAAAATTTTCAATTAATTATCAAATAAAACATCTTTCTTTTCAAGCTTACATAATTTCCAGTCTGCCTTCAGTCCAGCTTCTTAAAATTTTTGATACATAGGTACAATTAACGTAGACCTAAATAATATACACATTCACAAGTGTTGTCTACAGTAGCAGGAAACAAAGAACAATATGCATCTCATTAGGCATAGCTCATAAACTGGGCGTTAATTAGAGACAGTCCCTGATTGTGTCATAATGCTAATCATAGATATTTAATTTTTTTGTATGACAGAGCTGCAGATCAACAAAAGATGACCATCACATGACTTTTAAATGAGAGGCGATCCGTTACAACGCAGAAAAGATTCGATTCATGAATGAAAAATAATTAAAACGGGAACTTACCACAAGAAAATTCACTTGAAATGTATTGTCTTTGACAGAAGTCGCACTCATAAATTTCCCCCAGGAATGCCGCCATCGATATCCAGCTTTTTAGTTTTACACTCTCTGATCACTTTCTTCCAGTTCCACGTTTTCTCTGCAAAAGGTGAAGGTCACGTAATCGTTTTCATCCTCCTTGCATTGTCTGCCCCTGAATTTGACGAGAGAGAGAGAGAGAGAGAGAAAAAAAACACGAAATAGATAAAAACTTTAAGAAAGAAAGACATGGGAAAAAACAAATACGGTGATTTTTTAAAAAAAAAATGTAGGCCTACATACATACAAGGGTGTCTTTTACCTATTCCCACTTTTTAAAATTTCAATTCCACCCAGGCCTACATATACATGTATTCCCACTTGCAAATAACAATAGATGTTTAGATTGAGTTAATTTGTTTTTACAGTAGGCCTACATAGTACTTTTATATGTTTTCCTAGTTAATTATTTGTTTAGACAAAAAAATCCACCTATTTCCCACATGAAACCCGCTTACCTTTTCCTACCTGATTTTCAAAAGTGGGAATAGGTAGAATGAACCCATACAAGATAATCACCATGATCACGGATGAAATTCCGCTGATTCACATTATTGTCCTTGACTTGGGGGAGGGGGTGGGGATGATGGTATATAATCGTGATTCCTGTGGAGTTTTTAATATGCAGAAAATTAAATTCTCTCGGGAGAAATCTTGCATAATTTGGTTATGGATACTAAAACACTGGCGAATTCAGAGGGAGACCCCGGCCCCCATTTTGTGTCCAAAAAATACACAAAATTTGATAAATCAAATGATGTTTTGGTGTGGCTGAGGACCCCTACCCTGACCCCAATTGGTCCCCCCTTTGAAGATTTCCTGGACCCGCCACTGTAAACTGTCATTGTGTTATTAGGAGTATAACTTCACCGTTGAAGGCTAACATTATGAGGTTAAAGTTTTTATATTTCCATTTCTAATTTTTTTTCTCTGTAATAACTCTTTGAAAGCTAGGGGGAGTTAATTTCTTGATAATTCTGCCGGAATATAAATTAGGTAGGTCGATAGGTCGGGAGCTAAGGAGGCCAAATATACATGTAAATCTCGTGCGGCTGTCTTTGTGTTTGATGTCAGTGGGCAAGCACTATTGAAATTGGCATGGAAGACCTCACGTAATTTAAATCTATTAATCTACATTTTTAATGTCCAAATCTACGATTTTATTTTACAATGAAATGAAAATTTCGCCCGTTATGCAAATTATCCCATGTTTCCCACTATCGTTGATGCCCTGGGCATACTACACTAACTAGAAAGTGATTCCTTAATTTTATGCGCCCGATTCGATAAGTCCGGGGCGTATATTGTTTTTGTCCTGTCTGTCTGTTTGTTTGTCTGCTTGTCTGCAAACTTTAACTTTCGCCATAACTTTTGAACCATGAAGGATAAAGACTTAATATTTGGTATGCGTACTCCACTAATTAAGTTCTTTCAAATGACACCAATGTCAATGACTTTGTGACCTTGACTGTGACCGATATGCTAAATATAGCTTTTTGTCTGCAAACTAAAACCTTCGCCATTACTTTTGAACTATGAAAGATAAAGACTTCATACTTGGTATGCATACACCACTAATAAACATGTCTGATAAAACTATTTCAAATGACACCAAGGTCAATGACCTTGTGACCTTGACTGTGACCTTTAGGCTAAAAATAGCTTTAACCTTCGCCTTTACTTTTGAACCATGAAGGATAGACACTTTATATTTGGTGTACATACTCCACTTATAAAGCTCATTTAATTGATACAAAGGTCATTGACCTTGTTACCTTGACTGTGACATATAATTATGCTAAATATAGCTTTTTTTAAACCTTCACCTTTAATACCTTAAACCTTCAGCTTTAATACCGTGAGAGATAGAGACTGCATATTTGGTATGCACACTCCACTAATTAAGTTCTTTCAAATGACGCCAAGTTCAATGATCGTGTTACCTTGACTGTGACCTATATGCTAAAAATAGCCTTTTCGAATTTTGTTGCCGCCGGGCGCATAGTGTTTCACAAACACATCTTTGTTAATTTTGTTAAAATTCAGGAGCATCCCAGACCCCTTCATCGTGAAAAAAAATGTCATCAAAAGTAAATACAGGGATACGTCCCTGCTTTACCTCGCACATTCCCGTAACAAGGCGGTACAATCTGCAACGATTTCTGGACGCTATCCGGAGTCTACCACCGCCTCCGTGATGGCATCCTCCCAAAGTACTGGAGATTATTTTTTAATGAACTCGCTTACCTTCATATTTTACTCTAAAGAATTTTCCTTTTCGCTGAACCTCTTTATTACACAAACCACACATCTTTATTAGCGTTCTCATTATACAGTTGGGTTTATACCTTTCCATAACGAGAGAGTTTGGTTAACCCGTGCTCTTTGGTTTATATTTTCTACGTGGCATTTTTTTTGTCATACCTTTCCTTCAAAGGAATCGTGGGGTTAAATTACTGAGTATTTTTTTTTCTTACACATTTTCAACAATTTCAACAATTAAGGTGGATGCTATACAATGTATCTTTCAAGGAATAGTGTGGAAATGTAAAATTTAAGTCAAAAGGTAGCCGGCGGACACAAATTATATTTTTGAGACTTACGCAAAGAAAAAGGCAATGTGACTGCAAAAGCACACTGATCGACTATGCCATGAAAATGGTATAAAATTCACAGAAACATGGTACGGATGCAATTATAGAGGGACTTATAATTAGATCAATGCACAAAACAGGACAACGAAAGATTTTATTACAACCTCTTTATGTGACGAGTGAGGATTAAGTAAATTGAAGTGAGCAGAGAGATCCTGTTTTAATTGAAATAAAAAAAATGTTCTATTCAAATAAAACTTTTGAAAGAGTTTTCATAGAAGGCGGGCAGACAGAAAAAAAGGTAGACAAGATAATTTTCGGATGCATTAAAAATTTCTTATGTATACATTACCTGTGACAAGATCTTCTTTCTAAATATACAATGATTTTTTTTAAATTGGTCATAACTCTGGAAAAGATAGAGCTTTTATAGTATACTTGTATATTACCTGTGACAAGACCTTTCTAAATACACCACGATTTTTCACCCTATGACGTACATTGACTTAGAAATTTGACCTACATGTCAAATACATACATGTACCGGTAATTTTTGCGTATAACTTTTAATTGAAAATAGATATGGCTTTCATATTTGACATGTGCATTACCTGTGACAAGATCTCCCCGAGCGTGCTATGATTTTTTGCTCCCTTAATGTTTGACTTCATTTTCAATAATTTCCAGCAGGACACCAAAAACGGGGGCAACAATTCTTTGAAATGCTTGTTATATTTTTTTTCTGGCAACCCCTTTCAAATGCGATATGTGCCTACTAATGTTTTATGAGGTCAGGTCCTTTGAGAAACCATGGATGGAGGAGGGTCAACCAGACCCCTACAGCTGAATCAAACGAAATATAACACTAATGCCTTATTTAATGCATTATTTTACAGAATTTTAAATCATTTCGAGGATAGGTAGCACAGGCACTTGCTTGTATTCAGCACCGAAAGACCGATATATAGGTTTATTTATGCCTTAGCACATTTCCCGGCCGGTGGTTTCCGGCCGGACACCTATAGTAATCCGGCGGACAGTGACTGACGCCACTTGGCGAATCGGTGGGGGTCATCCGTAGAAAATAAGTTGTAGTTAAAAATCAGCGATGTCTCCACCGATGCTCCACATCGCTCCTCATCGGCAACCCATTATTAACAGGCAACCACGCCATTTTTATCAAAAAACGCATTGGTTGCCATCGTATACTCCATAGCTGGATAATGTGACTGATACTTTAAGGACTACGAACTATGTTGGGGCATCGCTCACTCCACGGATTACCACCGGCCGGGAAATGTGACTAAAGCATATAATATAAACCTATATATCGGTCTTTCGGTGCTGAATAAAGACAAGTGCCTGTGCAACCTATCCTCATATTGATTTAAAATTGTAAAATAATGCAATTATGTATATTGAAAAAAAAAATTTACTAGGGAGAGATAATGTGATAAAATAAAACCATGGAGTCGAAGAGGACAATAAAATTCTATCGAAAAGGACTACAAGTATTAGGTGATGCGTCAGTTTTTCATCATATCCCCTTTTTTTCAGGTCTTTTTACTGTTCTCAGGCCCTTGGAAGTAATTTTGTTGGGGGGGGGGGGATGTCCCACATCCCCCATTCCTATGTGTTTCTAAGATGTTCAGTGTTTGCTTACCACAGATACTTTCACACAAATCTCTATCTTAGATACAATATGCCAAATTAACAAAGAAAACATATTACAATTGTTAAATGGGAACACTGGTTATCATTAATTCAACTAAGAACTAAGATATTTCTTACTGAATTATATTTTTCCTCTACAAGAACTGAACCTATCTTCCTTTCTATTAATGAACATTTGTGACATTTTGAGACATAATTAAATTTATAATTTATATTCATGAATCTTCCATTCTTAACCACACATATTTTAAGTGTTTTGTTTTTATAAACATACCAATCTTTCCCAACACAAAAATAACACTTTAGGACAGAAAACATAAAAGTCTGATTTAAAAATTGTATTTTATTACAAATAAAAAATTATCATAATCACTAAAAGAATGCAGATTTTATGATAATATGAATACACCACTACAAAATAATATTGTTATACAAAAAGGTTTACCTTAATTTACTCATTATATGAGTAGCTTTTGGTATTGTGCACTGAAAGGAATCCAATTTTTTTTTAACTTCCTTTCAACCAAAATAGTGTTTTTATTTTTATGTATAAAGATGTTTTCTAGGATTTTTAAAACCCTATGAATCTGATGCTATAGAATTACACTGTACATGATATGCAAACTTGGAATGTTTTATGTAATGACAAATAGAATTTACAATGTATAATAATATACAACACATAATTGTTTTACTTAATAAGAGTTACATGATAAGATATTTTTGTTCCCTATGAATCAGTAAGAGCTTTAATTAGCATATGGTAACTTGGAAAATACTTATACATGTAGCAGTTTGTAGATGAATTGCTGATTTCTGTGACAAGTTAATCTTACACTAAATGGGACAATTAATATAAAAACCTCCCCAAAACAATGAAATACCGTAAATAAAAAGACTTAAAGGTACAAAAAGCAAATGACAAGCAATTCTATGTTCTATGTTGGTCCTAGCTCAGAACCCAACTGCTGAGTAAAATATAAAAGAATAGAAGCATGATATATAATAATGAATAGATATGATTCAGAACCTAAAATATAAGCTGTAGAAACTCTGGAAAAATGGTTTATGTTCCACCACCCTCATTAATTTTTTTTTTTTTTTTAAATGTTTATAAAGGAAAGATTGTGTACGAAAAGTCCATGTTTTGTAGATATTTTCAATTATAAAAAATAGAAAATAAAATCCGCCCACCCGCCCCAATTTGTTTTAGCAAATTAGGATGAGAATCTAAAGATTAATTTTATCTGGCCTTATGCCAAAGAAATATCTATTTCTGTATTAAATATTCTTCCAGATTCTGAACTTTTTATTACAATGACACCTGCCGGGGGCCCGAGAATATGTACCGGTAGTATGCTTCATTTTAAACAGTCTTTGTTCATACTATGTAAATGAGCCTGGCACTCTGTACTATTTGGTAACACTCATTTTGAAAAATTGTGTTATGTTGTGTAAGAAAATGACTCCTGTTGCCCTCTTTGGCATGCATATGCTATTATTTTATAGACAATTTTTTTAAAATTTTAGTCAGAATTTGTCAATTGTGGAGATTTAATTGCATTAATTTGTTCTTTAACATAAAATGAAATTCACCTTCAATTATGTTGTAGGCATTAATCTAATAGCACTTATTTATACATATATGTTCAGTTGTATTATTCTAGAAATAATATAGTCAACATGTTCAACATTTTTTTTAATTGATAGTTTAAATTAACCAGAAGTCTCTGTCGAGACTGTAGCTCTACTGGTTTGTATTTATAAAGGATGAGAAAAAAAAGTCATTGAAATCAGACCAAAACTGCAGGATGAGTAGCGTTTTAAAGAAATTTCACAGAAAATTCAATTTTTAGTAACCATGGCAACACCATTCATCAAAATCAAAAACCAATGCTCAGTTTATGTATCGTAGTGTAGTCTACTTGTGTGCCAAGTTATATTGAAATCAGACCAGAACTGTAGGAGGAGTAGCGTTTTAAAGGAATTTCACAAAAAATTCAATTTTTAGTAACCATGGCAACAACGTTCATCAAAATCAAAACCTGATGCACTATCTTATTTATCTTAGTGTAGTCTACTTGTGTGCCAAGTTATATTGAAATCAGACCAAAATTGTAGGAGGAGTAGCATTTTAAAGAAATTTCACAGAAAATTCTATTTTTAGTAAACATGGCAACAACGTTCATCGAAATCAAAAGTCGAGGCACTTTTTTATTTATCTTAGTGTAGTCTACTTGTGTGCCAAGTTATATTGAAATCAGACCTAAACTGTAGGAGGAGTAGTGTTTTAAAGGAATTTCACAGAAAATTCTATTTTTAGTAACCATGGCAACACCTTTCATCGAAATCAAAAACCAATGCACTATTTTATGTATCTTAGTGTAGTCTACTTGTGTGCCAAGTTATATTGAATTCAGACCAAAACTGTAGGAGGAGTAGCGTTTTGAAAAATTGTTTACAGACAGACGGACAGACAGACAGACAGACAGACAGATGGACGGACACCTTACAATCGCATAAGCTCTTCTGGCCTGGGGGCCATAAAAGTTAGACGAGCTCACTTTTGATCTTAGTCTCACTTTTTCCAAAGGAATATATAGAGGAAAAGTGAGACTGAGATCAAAAGTGAGTTTATCTAACTTTTATGGCCCCTAGGCCTGGTCTCTGACCAGTAGAGCTAAAAATGGCACCTTTCATATTCAAGTTGCAAATTCATAGATTTAAACAAGTTATTCAGTTGTGTTATGTTGTGTAAGAAAATGCAAATTTTCTGATTTTCTGATTTAGAAATGAAATTCTAAATATCAGCTGGCTCATAGCCTACCAACAAAAAATAATAAATAATAATAATAAAATTTTATCCTGTATACATTAAATATGAAATGTTTTGAGCAATTTTCAAAAATAAATAAGGATGAAAAAAACTACACTTTTATATTTCAAACAATTAACAAAGCCTTTTTATTATGCATTCTACACTAATATCATTTTCCCCCTACTAATTGCCATGGAAATCTATTCTGTTCATTGTTAATCTGCAGTCCACATACAATTTAGAGAGACTGCACTATTTTCAATAAAATCAACTATTATCATTATAAATAGTGATTAAATATTTACTAAACATGTAAATGTATTTTATTCATGAAAAATGAACTTCTTACACAGAAATAATAAAAAAAATATTCTAAAGTTGAAAAATATATATTAAATATATTGCAAAAAAAAAAAAACTCAAAGAAATTCCTGTTTGGGAAAAGAAGACTAAAATATTTCTCTATATATCAAAAGAAATTAGGCATTAGCTATAACATGCATGTGTTTTGATAAAAAAAAAAGGCCTACTTAATTTTTTCATTGCAAAACAACCTTATTTTTAACAGATTGTTACAATGGCCTTTCCTGAACAAATACCTTAAAATATGGGATTGCTTCATACATGGCACATGTGCATATAAACAAGCTACCACACCCAAAATTATGAAATAAATATAACTATGAAATAGCATCTACAAATCATAGATCTTCATGAATGATTGTTTTCTTTGAAGGACTCTGGGTGGAACTCTCAGAGGAGGGCCTAATGTCCTTAGGAGCTGGGTATCCCGACCCTCCAGTCTCTGGGGCAGGGGGTATAGACTCAGGGGTGTGTCTGGGGGTATCTGATTGGTCCTCAGGCTTCGGGTGTGGGGGTTTGTGTTTTCCTTCTGCGTGATGATACAGTCGAGATTTCTGTAGCTCAATCAGCTCCCTCCTTATCTAAAATGACATAAAGTTGGAGTGTTGGCATGTATGATGTATGTATAACCTAGGTAAAAACTTGAATCATCCTTAATAAATGTGCACTATTCCAACCCTGGTGCCATGTTGGAAAGAAGCTTGAATCTACCTCTATATCCATCATGAATTGAGTAGTTTTTCAATAGATTGCAATGACATTAATGAATATTTCATACAAGTCCATGGTAAAAGTATAGTAGGGCTGGGTATTGGCCCGAGATTTCGTATTGCGATATATTGCGATATTTTTAACTGTATTGCAATATGTATTGCAATATTTTCAATGTCATTTAAATGGCATTTTCTTACTATATTTACTTTAATTTACAGGCAGAATGTACATAACTATGATAAGTAATCAACATGGAAAAAAAATGTTGTTGATTTCATTTAAGTTATACTCTGTAATACTCCCACAAAACAACTTCTGTCTTACTGTTTGGCTTGATAGCAAACCTTTCATAAGTCCATTTTTATATTTAATGATAAAATCCCTTAATATAAGCATATTGCCAATACATCGATATTTCAAAATACGATATATTTTGTCATTGTTTTGCAATATATTGAAATATCGATATTTTTGCCCAGCCCTAAAGTATAGCAAATAAAATTTTTAAGTAATTAAAAATCTGCTCATAAAAATTCAGTTAAAGATATACACAATAAAAAAACAGCAATTTTTGTGTGAAATAAATTATTAAATGATTTGAGATACATGAAGTGTAATGAAAAATGAATACTTTTCACAAAGTTTCACTAAAGAAATTGCTGTAATATTACTAATAATATAGATAACAACACAATTAAGCAATATATCTGCAATTAAGAATTCTGTCTTTTCATGAATATAGATGAAGGAAGTGCGTAAACAGAATATAGACACGCATGTCCATGGGAAATCATAGACAACGAGGTACATTGCATTTGAACTATGAACTATGATACAGAATAGATGATTGTTACTGATTACATTGAAATATAAGTATCTTTAAGAGTTCGGCGTTTGACATCCAGGTCAAAAGTCAGTTGTATCCTACACGACCTACCTCGTTTTCTTGACACCATGTTTGTTTATCAATCTAAAAGTAGCCATGTTATGTGAGGGATTTATTCAAAAAGATCGAGACATTTACTTTCCTTACAGGATGATCAATATTTATAATTTATATAAATTTTCAACCGTATTTAAACTGACACAAGTTATAGCGTATATAACTTTAAGCCTTCAGCTCAGATGAACTTATAATTACATGAGTGTAAACTACCAACTAAAGATAGACCTACAGCATTTTGTGTAAAGGTATAAATAATGATCAGAATAGATGATTGTTACTGATTACATTGAAATATAAGTATCTTTAAGAGTTCGGCGTTTGACATCCAGGTCAAAAGTTAGTTGTATCCTACACGACCTACCTCGTTTTCTTGACACCATGTTTGTTTATCAATCTAAAAGTAGCCATGTTATGTGAGGGATTTATTCAAAAAGATCGAGACATTTACTTTCCTTACAGGATGATCAATATTTATAATTTATATAAATTTTCAACAGTATTTAAACTGACACAAGTTATAGCATATATAACTTTAAACCTTCAACTACCAACTAAAGATAGACCTACAGCATTTTGTGTAAAGGTATAAATAATGATCAATTTTCAAAGATAAGATTTCATTGTACAAATGTATTAATTAAAGCTGTAAAAAATTATAATTTTCATCTTTATCATTAAGCATTCAGAAAATGTGTCTGTAACAAACCTCGGAGTCATCCACAGTTTCCTCCCTTTTACTGTCTTGATTCCTATGGTCTACTTCATTTCCCTCACTGTCGAATCCTAAAATGCCAAACAGTAGAGAAGCTAAGAGTCACATACACTTGGTATTATACACTTGGTATCAAAGATATCATGACATACCTATTAAGGACATTTTATTTATTCATATGGTACAAAAATTCAAGCTTGCTATAAAAACAGAAGTCAGCCTGTATGGTTACTATCCTGTGTTTGTAGGCAGTCAGTCAGTCTGTATGGTTACTATCCTGTGTTGTAGGCAGTCAGTCTGTTTGGTTTTCTTACCCATCCTGTGATGTAGGCAGTCAGTCAGTCTGTATGGTTACTATCCTGTGTTGTAGGCAATCAGTCAGCCTGTATGGTAACTATCCTGTGTTTGTAGGCAGTCAGTAAGTCTGTATGGTTACTATCCTGTGTTGTAGGCAGTCAGTCAGTCTGTATGGTTACTATCCTGTGTTGTAGGCAGTCAGTCAGCCTGTATGGTTACTATCCTGTGTTGTAGGCAGTCAGTCAGTCTGTATGGTAACTATCCTGTGTTGAAGGCAGTCAGTCAGCCAGTATCTTACTATCCTGTGTTGTAGGCAGTAGGTCAGCCTGTATGGTTACTATCCTGTGTTGTAGGCAGTCAGTAAGTGTGTATGGTTACTATCCTGTGTTGTAGGCAGTCAGTCTGTTTGGTTTTCTTACCCATCCTGTGTTGTAAGCAGTCAGTCAGTCTGTATGGTTACTATCCTGTGTTGTAGGCAGTCAGTCAGCCTGTATCTTACTATTCTGTGTTGTAGGCAGTCAGTAAGTCTGTATGGATACTATCCTGTGTTGTAGGCAGTCAGTCAGTCTGTATTAGTGATGGGGAATCGGAAAAAAATCATAATCGATTATCAGTAATAATCGGCTGAGCATAATCGATTAATAATCGATTATAATCGAAATTTTGAACTTTAATAAAATTAATATAGAAAAGTTAAAACTTATTCAGATTTCTGTCAGACTTTTACAAAAAAAAACCCATTTACTTACATAAAATATTCAAAAATGTTAATTGAAATTTCTTTTTTAAAAAGTGGAAAATAGTATTTTGTATACATTAAATAATAAAGGACTATTGAAACAGAATGGGAATTTTTTTTTTTTTTATAAAGTCCAATGGAATGGGTATTTTACTGATATTAGTCCCACCTTTCATTAAAATGCAGGTATTTATTTCTTAAAATTAGTTTTAATTAGTTAAAATTGCAAGTTGTAAAAGTAATTATCCAGAAGTTAGACTTGTATTTATGATTATAATTACGTTTAAACATTGACTAGACTAATCATGTTTTCCTTTACTTGCAATATTACCGTTTCCTGGTATTAGTCTAACCCCATATCTAATCATGGCGGTAAAAGTATCAACAAGACACGGGATCCTTCCATGTTTTCAACATTCATCACTACTTTTATGCTCTTTGCACTTGGATTTGGTAATAAAATTAAAGTATGACAATTTTATTTTTTGTTAGCGATGTCGGCGACATTTATTTTATAATCAATTAGTAGCATTGAAGAGCTTCTAACGATCGACAATCGTTCCATCACTAGTCTGTATGGTAACCATCCTGTGTTGAAGGCAGTCAGTCAGCCTGTATCTTACTATCCTGTGTTGTAGGCAGTCAGTCAGTCTGTATCTTACTATCCTGTGTTGTAGGCAGTCAGTCAGCCTGTATGGTAACTATCCTGTGTTGTAGGCAGTCAGTCAGTCTGTATGGTTTCTATCCTGTGTTTGTAAGCAGTCAGTCAGCCTGTATCTTACTATCCTGTGTTTGTAGGCAGTCAGTCGGCCTGTATCTTACTATCCTGTGTTTGTAGGCAGTCAGTCAATCTGTATCTTACTATCCTGTGTTTGTAGGCAGTCAGTCAACCTGCATCTTACTATCCTTTATTGTAGGCAGTCAGTCAGCCTGTATCTTACTATCTTTTGATGTAAGCAGTCAGTCAACCTGCATCTTACTATCCTGTATTGTAGGCAGTCAGTCAGCCTATATCTTACTATCCTGTGTTGTAGGCAGTCAGTCAGCCTGTATCTTCCTGTCCTGTTTTTGTAGGCAGCCAGCCTGTCTGGATACTTTTCTTTGGTCTTACCTATTCCATGTACATTTGCAGCATGTACATCTGGATCCACTTTTCTGCTCATACTCTTTTTCTTCATCATTTCATTCTCTTTTATAAATTCAAGGAAATGATAGCCTTGAATCCTTGGTTTATAGGTGCCATCCTTCAGCAAAACTAAAATACCAGGTTTAAGATAAGATTTGATAAAACAATTTATTTTATTAAAACAATTTTTTGAATTTGTTATTACAAATCAAATTTGTTTTATCAGTTTGATCATCAATTTTAACTTCAATATAATAAATTGTAGCATTTGTTAAAACAATATTTATTACTTAATTATAACAAGTTTTGAAATTCTTTTCAACAAAAAAAATATGATGAAACAGATTTACGAATTTGGAGGTTTAATTTATATATTACAGCAGTAACATTTCACTCAGTCATTGGGTAACTGTATATGGATGTGTTGTAACTGCTGTAGGTGACTTACACAGTGTTTTAACGTCAATGTTCTGGTTCTGTATGTCCTTCAGCCAGGCCTCTATCTGATCCTTCGTAAACGACTTGTCTAAGTAATTGTACACTTTCCCCTAATAACACAAAATACTTTCCTATTAATCTCATTTGTCTTAGCATGCAAATAAATCTTGCTCAATAAACATCAATTAGGATTAGGAAAATACTTAAATTTTAATCTGAATCTAAATATTAAAGAAGGATTTTCATTGTCCCTGACCTCTCTCAGATGAGCATAAGACAGAGCTGGTACGGAGGAGAAGGTGGAATTCTGATAGGTCTGTAAAATCTGTCTCCCAAAGCTGTTAATATCACCAGATCTGACAAAAAGGTATTCTTGATATAAACACTCAAATGATGCTTTCAAATCCATGTAAAAACATTGCATACCTCAGGTGTTGAAAATTTAATTTTTACAACCATAAATTATCTATATATCCCATTTTTACTTGCATGTCATGTACATTTACTTTCAAAAAATATACAGAAAAGATCAGCTCATGTTAAGATTTTGACTTTCATTATTAATATCTATATTTGAAAAATGTACACTCACTGTAGTAAACAGAAAATGAGATCTGGGTAAGCTTGGGCTTTAACGAGGCTCTGAATGGGTTCTAACAGCTGTCTGGAGGATTCTGTGTCATCCACAAAGCTGATCACAAACGGCCTGTTCTGCTTGTATAGTTGGGGAAAGATGGAGGGTGTCAGTTCAGCCTTATATATAAAGAATGATAAAATACATGTAAATGACTTATGGAGTCTACTTTTCAATCAAAATCATGACAGTCTGCATCCAAAAACAAAATAAACACTGCTAGACTCTGTATAGTTTACTTAACATATTTTCAAGAAAGGATATTTCAGTTTTTTAATGTAAGAATAAGAATCAACACAGCAAAAAAGTTGGCATTTTGAAACATAGTATGTAGCATGCCTTAATTAACTTCTTTGTAATTCAATTACCAGTGAAGGATTAAGGGATTTCTCAATGAAGCTGCTGAGCTCCTCAGCTGAGGTCAGATCTCCTCCGAAGGTCACGTACGGCTGGACAAGGTCATTCCTTCTCAGGATAACCACACAAGGGAGGTCACCACAGCCAGACTTCTGAGCACTGTGACAATAAAATACACTTGCAGCCATTTGTTTAAATTTTGCATTTTTAATAACTTGAGGAAAATGTTCTTCCAAATACTGCATGAAGGTTTAAGGTTTTAATTTACTTCAGGTTTTCACTATATATCCCATAAGGTTGCAAATACAAGAAATGGTGAATAATTTGAGCATGATATAAAATACGTTATATCTTCATAAAAAACATCATTCACCTTGGCATTGATGTGAATCCAAGCACTCTCAATACATGTAGGTATCAAATGAAAAAATTAAGTGAACTTTATACCTGATAACGAAAACTAGGGTCATTTCAGTACACTGTGCTTCATGAAGCACTAGCATACTGTATATCCGTTTTTTTCGCGATAATCTATTTTTCCCATTTTTTACGACCATTTTTAATTCGCAAAATATAAAACACACAAAAATTATATCAGCGATAATGTGACAAAATTTTTTTTTACAATTTTAAACAAAAAAAATCTTGAATCGTAAAAAATAACTTGCGCAAAATAAAAACTGTACTAATCTATCCCTTTTCGCAAAATTTCCAACACACGAAAAAAACTGGATATACGGTATTTAGTGGATGTTCTTTGCATTCCGGGTTACTTACAGGTCTTTTCCTTGTCCATCACAGTTTATACCAAAAGTGAATTTATCTCCCAGGCTCCTGGCCACTTCTTTATAAGTCTGCACACCTAAAAAATCACATAATCACATTAAAACAAAATGTTATCTTAAAATTTATATCAAAGTATTAAAAGTAAATGTATTACAAATTCCAATTTTATTTAAAAACAAAGTAAGACACCTTTTTCCTGATCATCAAAGAGGGCTACTACAGACAAAGTCCCTGTGATGTTGGATCCATCAGGAAGGATTCCTGTGAAAAATTTCTCAATTTCTTCTTTATTGGCCAGAGAAATAGGTTTCTCTTGTTTCAAGCTGTAAAAAAACAATACCCCATATAAAGTTTGTTTTCTTTTGTATTCTTTTTTCAGATTCAGGTACCGGTAATTAAAACAAGAGGCCAATGGGCCAATCGCTCACCTGAGTAACTTGGGTGATGCAGTTCTTTACCAGATTCCCCCTCTTGCTATACCTATCATACCCCCTTCCCTTTTATGATTTTAAAACTTTAGAATCTACACTACCCCAGGATGCTTCCACATAAGTTTCAGCTTTCCTGGCCCAGTGGTGCTTGAGAAGAAGATTTGTTCTATATATTTCTATGTAAAACCTGGATTCCCTATGGTGGCCCCGCCCTACCCCCGGGGGGTCATCATTTCAACAATTCAATATCTACACTACCCAAGGATGCTTCCACATAAATTTCAGCTTTCCTGGCCCAGTGGTTCTTGAGAAAAAGATTTTTAAAGATTTGTTCTATATATTTTTATGTAAAACTTGTATTCCCTATTATGGCCCCGCCCTACCCCCGGGGGTCATTATTTCAACAATTTAATATCTACACTATCCAAGGATGCTTCCACATAAGTTTAAGCTTTTATGGCCCAGTGGTTCTTGAGAAAAAGATTTTTAAAGATTTGTTCTATATATTTCTATGTAAAACTTGGATTCCCTATTGTGGCCCCACCCTACCCCTGGGGGTCATGATTTTAACAATTTAATATCTACACTACCCAAGGATGCTTCCACATAAATTTCAGCTTTCCTGGCCCAGTGGTTCTTGAGAAGAAGATTTTTTAGTGACCCCACCCTATTTTTGTCTTTTCTTGATTATCTCCCCTTGAAATGGGACTTGGCCCTTCAATTTAACAATTTAAATCCCCCTTTACCCAAGGATGCTTTGTACCAAGTTTAGTTAAAATTGGCCCATTGGTTCTTGAGAAGAAGTCGAAAATGTGAAAAGTTTACAGACGGACGGATGGACAGACAGACAGACGGACGGACAGACAGAAAGATGGCGGACAAAATTTGATCAGAAAAGTTCACTTGAGCCTTTGGCTCAGGTGAGCTAAAAATGTAAATTTCTGTCAATTTTAAAAATATTGCAATTATAAATACCAGGGTAATCTGAAGCTACCAATACTTACAGTTTATAAGCATTCACAACATCTTCAATGCTCAGCATGCCGTCGTAGTCTTTCAGGAATTTTCCTTGTCTGTAGATTTTCAGTACTGGGTATCGAATTATCTTCTCTGTAGCACATACATCTGTCCAGTCATGACAGTTCACAACAGTAAAGGGTCTGTCTGTCTGATTCTCAAACTTTCTGGCAGCTTCTCCATAGGCCCGCAGAATGGCCAGACTTCTGTGATCAACTGCCAGAGAGTAAACACATATACTAATCAATACAGTAATGTGAACATTATACATATTCAGATAAAGTTTTTAAAGGTGAATTCATTTTCAGATGTTTAAGTTAGCATAGAAGACACTTACATGGCAGATAGAAGAGAGTAAAGACAACGTCTCTCTCCTGGATGGTGGGGGTAAATGTTTTATCTGTAAGTCTCTCTACCAGCTCCAGGTCCATTTTAATTTTCCTGGCCCTCTGTATTGCCGCAGCTACCTGGTCATCTTCAGTCTCAACTAAAAAAACCAAGAGGCCCATTGTCCTTAATGCTCACCTGAGTTACTTAAGCATCTCTGCTGGTCATCAAAAGATAATGTAAAGACTTTCATATTCCCATGATAAATGGTGACTCCATATCACAGGAGTGAAATGAAAATTTTAGAATCTTCATAAAATAAGAAAGCTTCAATCTAAGTGTTATCTTCTCTAGTTTATTGGTTCTTCATCAGAAGATTAATTTTTAAAAGATTTTCCTAATATACTGTATACAGGGTTATTTTCGCCCTTTCACACTTGCACACAATTTTGCCCCGTTTCAAATTCGCCCAGTCATAGTTTTGTTTAAGAAATTATACTGCATTCTTTAAATTTGCCCCGTTTTAAATTCGCCCAAATAATAGTAGGGCAAAAGGGGCGAAAATTTCCCTGTATACAGTACTTCAATGCAAATCATTTATCCCCATGATTTAAACGATTTAGGATACACTAAAACTTTTTTAGTATGAACACAGATATACAGCCCATCAGTTTACAAAATGACAAATATGACATTCAACATATACCGTATAAGTAGAAATTTTAGCGAGGATTTAATTTTGGCATTATTAGCAAGGGTGCTGATATTGCTAAAATTGAATATCGCTAAAAATTAATTGTGTATTATTTGTAATAGCTTCTTTAGTTAACATTTTAAAATCGCTAAAATTACTTCTCGCTAAAAATAAAATACCAGATTTAAGGTAGAAATCGCTAAAATTGCGTCTCCCTTAAATTTTCACTTATACGGTAATACAATTGACTCTCAATGAGTCTAACCCCCAGGTCAAGTGTTCCTCAGTCCCACAGTTCCACTCATTTTAGAATACAATTATAATGATTTTAGATATAACAGTACATAATAATTCAAAGTTATAATACTATATATAACAATGCTGTTTTGATATACAGACATCGGACAATAAGATAGATGAGATTACACAAATAGAAATTACATGTAGGTCAACCTGATAAATATTTGTTACATAATATTAGGGCATTACATTTCCCTAAACCAACCAAAGTAGATATGTGGTTTGTACCTAATAATTGGATTACATTGCAATTTAAATGTACTTGGCGATTTTTGTAATAATAATCATTTATATATTTTTTTCTTAGATTAAGATATCTAGGGCATTAGAGAATGAAATGATATTCATCTTCTATTTGATGACTATCAAAAATATCGCATATTCTATCTTCTCTGCTCTTGCCTTGGTACCTTACGCATTCTATGTTCAGATAGTGCAATGAAATTCTGATGCAGGAAATATGCTTTCTTGAATTACTTTGAAAAGGTTTTGTTAAGTAGGGTTGCATTTTACAGAAATCAGATTGGACAATGTGCTTATATAAAAAACATTTTGACAATTTATCCATAAATGCACTGCACTCTTGGAGGTGTACATCTAGGATTCTGTTTTTTACAAAGTTTATTATTTTCTGAGGTAAGGGGAGGGAGAGAACAAAATAAATTAATTACAGGTGACCTATGTCTGTTTTAGATGAACCCTAGAAAAAGTCTGACAATTGATTGAATGGTATTGAAATCAATATTTATTAATAAATTCATATCTTAAATTAATCAAATTAATTAATATAATGAAAAATTATAATTTTTTTTAATTTTTCATTTGCATTGATTTAACTTGTCATTTTTTAAAATTTTATATCTATGATTTTATTCATTTTTAATTTCTGTGATTTGATATTTTAGCTAGCTGTTTAACTGCAGGTTCTATTACACTCTGTATCACTGGTATATTTGATAAAAATTAATACAGTCATGCAAAAGTAAGGTACTGGTAATGCTTTTGAAAAATTACTAGAATATTCCTGGTTAGCTGCAATAATGTAGCCCTCTCTCCCCTTTTTTTGGGGAGAGGGCTACAACTCCTTAGGATCTCCGTAATGGTGCAATGCGGCAGCGATTCACTCCCGCACAGATTTCTGCTCAAATTTTTCGTAAACAGCTATTTTATTAATGTCTTACCTGGACTTTCAAAATGTAGCTATCCCAGACATAAATCGATCCAAAAATAAACAAAAATTTATAAACATCGACATTTGCTTTATTGAGTTATTCTAAATTTCAAGCGTAAGTCTCAGTACGCCACACATGAACTGTCATGGCTGCTAAGTAAGACAAACAGATTTATTTTCACATGGTTTTCGCGTTTAATGGGCTATGGTGTTGACAGTGAATAAATATTTCGTCTTATTAGAAGTAAATTGAATGTAAAAACAATTTATTCCCCCTGCAGTCGCCAGAATTTAAAAAAATATTTTTGCACCATTACAGAGATGTTGTGGAATTGTAGCCCTCTCCAGAAAACATCAGATAAAAAATATCTAAGAGGGCTACATTTTTGCAGCTATTTCCTGGTCAATAATAGGCTTTTAAATCTGTGCTTTGTTTTGAGAAAAATCAAACACTGAATTAACCTCAATTCGTATCATTAAGTAAGTAGTACCTGTATTTTTCAACTTGTTGTACGCAGTACTTTCATGGTGTAATGCATATCTATGATTGCTAATGCGTAATTGTACGCTCTATTTTAATTTTCAATGCGTATTTTGTAAAATTTAATGCGTATTTCTGCAAATACGCACCTTATCTGGAGCTCTGCATTATGAATTTAATATCAGTTTTGGACATTTTAAATAAATTTCTAGTGTACTAAATAAATCAAATTATTATGATCATTCAAACAAATTTAATGTTACAACAAGTGAGGACTATCTGAGTTGTGTTTTATAATATTTTGATTTTTTGTTATAAAATACTTATTTTTATCAATAACAAATTTATCATATAAGACTTCATGGCATTGTACCTCAGGCATTTGTTTCAGAAAAAATTTAACCTATACTATAATAATAACATACCATGGGCTAAATTTTTATTCTGAAACAAGTGCCCGTGCATTTTACTTATGTGTATAAGAAATTTTTTATAAACATGTGTGCATAAAAAGCACTTATCTCAGTTTCAATCATGTACGTAGACTACATAAGTTTTAATACATGTAATAAGTACTAATATTTCTGCACAATAAATTAAAAACTTACTTCCTCTTCTTCCCATTTTTTCTATCGACCTCTTTATTGTCTTAGTTATTAAAAAGTGATAATCCCAATATGTGGATTTTTTTCTTTCTTTTTTTTGGGGGGGGGGGGCAATTTTTTTTATCTCTGGGTTGATAAATGAATTTATTAAATCATTTTTAATCAGTTTATTTAATAAATCATACTTTACAGTCTCCATTTTTTTTCATAACTATTGCCATAACTTGTGCTATAAAATATTCAAATAACTTTTTTCTTTTTTGAAAATTTAATTGATATTAAGTATGCATTTTAAAATAATTATTATATACCTTTGAAAAAACAAATTCTATTTGGAAAAAATCAATGCATACCCAATCATATCAAATTTAATTTAACACTTATTACAAGAAAATGAACATAATTAAATCTTTTGAAAGTTAGTTTTGGCAAATTGTCAACTAATTGATTTTTTTTTCATCCATAAATATTGCAATTTTTAATCTACACATACTTTCCTCATTGTATCTGTCCCTTTCTTCCATCTCTCCCTCAGGATAAGTCTGACCCTCCACTTCACCCCCTATGACATCACCTACGCCCTGTCCATCCTGCTCCTTCGGTGTGACCTCGTATTCATGTAGTTTACTGGCAAAGAACTCAAAAGCACTATCTAGTGACCAAACCTCAGTCATGTGAACCAGATTTTTCTGAAATGGTACACATTTAGTGATATCTTTTTTTCTGTTTTTAAGAGAATGGATTAATTCTGTCCTTATAAATTATTTTACCATTTTGTTTTTTGTGAAGGACAAAAAAGGAGGGCCCATGGCTCTGTGCAGAGGTAACACAAACTTTCATTCTCATTTCTATTGTTTTTGTCTTCAACATATGTAATGCTTAGAGCACATGCACAACATGAAGATTGATGTGATTGAACTAGAAAAACTCATAATGTTGGCAATGTTATCATGTAATTTTTTAGAGATACCAAGGGAGAAATAAATAATTTACCAAATTTTGCAACACATTATACTATCCATATTCATGAGACAGTAATATTGTATTTATATGCAAATAAAATTTTTCACAAATTATGGTTATTGTTTTATATATAATCTTCGGTAAAGCAATTTAAAATGAGAAACACATTTCTGTGGCCAGATATATAGCATTGCATCGTTATGAAAAACTAAACATGATAAAGTTTTAACAATTTTTTTAAAAAGTGTCATATACAGGAGTCAAATCTGGGTCAGCTTCAAAAACAGTTTAAACAGAAATATACACAGCTTTCAAATAATAAAAAAAGACAACTGATTTCTAACCATATGTTCCAATGGCTTTCTGGAATGAGAAGACAACATCATGAGTTCCTTTGTGTTTGTTTATGAAGTTTTCCCTCTCTTCTTTGCTTTGTAGTATTGGAACTTCTCGAAGTAACGCCAATCTTTTAAAATTAGAAAAAAAAACAATGATTAATTTAGTCACATATTATCTCAAGCTCTAATAATATAAGCAAACTAATAAGTGTCCTAGTATACCCAAGAAGTCTGTAAGCAAATTAATGCTCACTTAAATTATAATAAGAAAACTGTAACAGAAAATTGGTATGGGCAGACACTTGGTTAAACAAATAGTTAACTAGATTCATACAAAACTAAATCCTACCAAATGGCATGATTAAACAAAGACTACGCTAAAATTTCAAGAATCTGAGATGATCGAGTAGTAACTGAGAAAACAGCAACAAAAATGTGCTACAAACAAACAAGACAGATGGACAGACATCGGTAAATGATTTTAACATATACACGTTGTTTACATGACTCAAATGATGGCAATAATTAGTCGTTGAAGATTGTGCTGGACTCTTAGTGCACTAGTTTATGAAGGTTTTCAATATATTCCGGTCAAGTGCTGGATGGACAGATGGAATGACAAATGTACATAGAGTAAAACTCTGTTACAATGAAGTCACTGAGACCTGTGAAATTACTTTGATATATCCGTAATTTGTTATATCTGAATTAAGAATTTGTTAAACGGTTGTGTAGTTTGGATCCAAGATAATTTCGCTATATCCATGAATTCACATTACATGTATCCGTGTTCGTACTAAACGAGTTTTACTGTACTTTTGGCCTGTTCACACAGAGAGTTTAATTTGAATCAAACGTAAGTTACTGAGAATTAGATTTGAACCGCCTTCAAACAGAAAATTTAATTCAAATTAGTTCACATTAAATTACTTCCAATCTGAGTTCATGTGAACAATAAGCAAAGCTAATTGGAATTAAATTCTTACACATGTTAGGCCAGAATTAAGAATTTAAGATACAGGCTACATGTGTTAGATTTAAGGATCTGTGCTATATTTGGTTGAAAAATAAAGGAAAATTATGTTAATCATTAAAATGTATAAAGTCACTATGATTATGTGGAATGGATGTCCTGCTCTGCATACATGACATGATTTACAAATGATATCATAATAGCCTTGCTGAATAGCCTTATTGTAGAAATAAAATTTTCATTCGCATTAGTTTACTTTGCTTTAGCTGTCGTGTGAGTGAAATTTTTTTTTAACGAAACTCTCCATGTCATGATGTGAACAGGGCATTGTTAATGTAAGGCACCTGCAGAGTAAACCCACAGTAGAGGTAATCAAACCATTTACATGAAGATTGAATCTTTCAAAAAAAAAATTGAATCTAAATAAAAAATAGTCTAGTTCAAACTTACTGTAAAATATTTGACATCATTGAATTAACATCAAACATGGTTTCGATTTCCAGGGCCAGCAGTTCGTTTCCATTACTATATGTGTAAACCAATGCATCTGTTTTATCTTCTGTGCATCTGTCAACATCAAGGTTTGCTGGATCTTTACAATTTACCTATAAAAGAAAATGATCTGCATATGTTCTGGTATGAATTGTAGAATGTACATTATGACATACATGATATAAAGTCTTTAATTTAATATGCCTTTAAAATGAAAAAGTCTTAACTCTAAGACCTTTATTATGGGCTGGTCACTAAAAAAAAGTATCAATTCATATTCCATACTCTGAGGGTCTCTATATATAAAGATTACTTTACTGCATGCTATATCGCATATATCTACATCTTGAAACACAGGTAAATATTTCTGATTGAGCATGTTGAGGGAACCATGTCAGGTCTGTACCATTATGTGGTAAAAATATGTGGGACAAACAAGTATAAAAGTCTTCTCTTTTTTTTTTGCCCACTCAGGGAAAGTAATAAAAGCTATATGTCTATAATAAATCAAATTCTAATCAGAGAAAACTTATGATTTTGGTCTTGGATGTGAAGAAGTCTTGGAAACTGTACAGTAATAATAATATATTTTATAAATTAAAGTATCAATTAAATTCATTGTGCACAATGGAATCATGCTATAGTCAAAGAATTCAACCCCTGTAGTACAAGTACTGAGTACAAGTCATTGATAAAAAAGGTTGAAGGAAAGCTAACAGAACATGATGTCATGAAATTCATCTAATAGAGTAAGATTCATGTCACCATGTCTATCAAATTGATTCAATAATACAATGACAAACTATACTCCAGTGATTTTCATTTATGAAGCAGGATACAGTAGGGCAGCCAGTTCCTTTAAACTCTAGCTGACCTATCTAATACCTTACGAATGATTTCACAGAAGTCAGAGTGAAAAATATAACTAGCAAGACAGAGGATACTTACCTTCCTTATAATAGTATAAAACGCTAACTGTTTTACTTTGCTTAAATCCCGGAAGATCTTCCTTTCGTATTAATTTAGCATGGTTAAATTGATCGACAGTAAATCCTACAGCAACACTTTCACAGAATATTGAGAATAACGTCACCAACTGTATTGTTATAATGTTTTTGCGTATCCTCATGTTTAAGAAATTCCAATTAAGGAAATATTACAGTTCTTAAGCTGTCAATAAATACAGCGCTACTAAGATTTCCTCTCCAACTCTCGTCTGCCACACGTCTTGCAGATCCTTGACGTCACTACTTTCATTTCGAAAGGCAATGTCGAACCCGATGCAATTCGGCTCTCAGTAAATACCTGTTCGTTTTAAATTTAAGCTATATTAACAGGCACCTGAATTTTCATCAAAAAATCGCTAAATTAGCCAAATATCGAAAAAATCTACCCCCTCTATAAATATGAATAATTATATTATATTGATAATCAGGGGGTAGAATTTTTTCGATATTTGGCTAATTTAGCGTTTTATTGTTAAAATTCATGTGTTTGTGCAATATTTTAAAACGAAATTATCAATACCATCGATGATATTGTATATAATATTAATAACATCTTATGTTATTATATTAAGCTATGGGCTAAATAAACAAGAGGCCCATCGGCCTAATAGGTCGCCTGAACATATGCATCATGTAACGACTTCCCAACCATCGAATTTGGTTCTGGTATTTTGGAGAAAAGAGATGATATAGTTGATTGGTTCCGTAGTCAGGTAGCCAATCACCCAGATTGGAGCACCTTAGAGCGACCCCTCAAATAAAGGAGTCTGATTAAATCTATGGTGCAATGAGAGTCGCATGCAGCCATGTGTTTTGATTTTTTTTGTCTATAAACCATGAATTTTCATGAGATTGATTTTTATTTTGAGGGTGGGATGGGGGGTAATCTGACGAAAAAATATAGTTAAACGAAAACGACATGTATTATAATTTAAAGTTAGAAAGAATCTATTTGGCTTTAGATTGGGTCAAATGTCTTGATTTCAAATCTGCGTTCGAATGGATAACGCTAACAAGTAAAATTACAATCTCTCCGTTTTTCACAAATTTCTCTCAGTCCGAAACATGGGGGAAATATTAACATTTAAAAAAAATCAATTCAAGATAAAAACCTGGAAAAAGGGGAGGGGCTTTTCGATCTTGTTAGTTTCCTTATCTAAAAGACATAGCGTTTTATAAGCTTGTTTTAAAAGAATTTTTCCTTTTTTAGAATTACCTCTTTTTATTTTATTATTCGCGTTTTCTACGGGGAGGGGAGGGGGTAATGAAGCTGACCCAGATTTGACTCCTGTATATGACACTTTTTAAAAAAATTGTTAAAACTTTATCATGTTTAGTTTTTCATAACGATGCAATGCTATATATCTGGCCACAGAAATGTGTTTCTCATTTTAAATTGCTTTACCGAAGATTATATATATAAAACAATAACCATGATTTGTGAAAAATTTTATTTGCATATAAATACAATATTACTGTCTCATGAATATGGATAGTATAATGTGTTGCAAAATTTGGTAAACTGCAGTAAATATAAATTTATTTTCAGAACACAGAATTTTCATGGAAGTGGCTTATGCATTCCATCACAAATTCCAGTTTGCCATTAGTACAGCTACAGAAGCAGTGACAGGACTTATGTAAGTCTTGTGTGGAATTCTGAAATTGAATATTCTTAAAGGATCTGAATACATGAAATTTGAACATGAAGAATGCCTGTGTTTATTGTTGTTAATTTCCGTGGTTATTATTAGGATGACGTCAGTGAGGTTTATATTGATGATTGCTCAGGAATATCACTATCAGCTAAATATTTCTATCTTGTTGTTAAAAGCATGCTACTGATTCAACTTAATGAATCAAGAGTTTGTCTCTTGGTGCCAAAGATTAGGCCTTTCTCTGAGTAGGATCAATTTATCTTTCCTTTTTTTTTAGATTAAAAACAGGAATAATTATACTGTAGGCATTTGACATCATGGAGAAAGTTTATAATTATATTTATAAAGAAAAAATTACAGAAATAAAAAATTCTCCAACTTCTACTAAACTAAAACTTAATGTTTTTATTAGTAAAGGGTGGAATATTTTTAATAGTTTTTTCATGAATAATGAAGACTTACATTTACATGTAAGTAAATATTAAGAGAAAAATGTATTGTTTCCTTATAGCCCTCACCCAGAGAACTTAGACGAGGCCAAAGTTTGGTTCCTGATGTGTAGTCAGATTACCAACAAAGAAGATGACTGCTTTATCAAGTTTTATGATGACAAGATGGATTTGTCTTCCCTTGCCAGTTTTATGAGAAAACTTGACACTCCACCAAATGTAGGTCTAACAACTGTTCCTATAAATGTGTCATTTTGTTAACAAATAGTCCTCTCCCATTACTGAAAATTTTATTTAAAATTCCAAGATCTTTTTAAAATTTGCATAACTCTCTTGTTTTTCCATAAACTTAATTATTCAATCAATCATCCTGTGTTCAATTTCAGTATACTCAATCATCATTATTAATTATATATTTGAAAGTAAACCACACAGGTGTGGATTTCTTTAAAGTTTTGCTGTTCTTGCTTAAATTAAGATTTGGCATTTGAAAAAAAAAGAAGATAGCTTTAATAGCATAAGCTTGTTCATTTCAGTTTGACATTCCTGGTGATGGCACCACTCATCCCTATACCCCTGACCTGGGTCTCCATCTTGTGTACCTATTCTACCGGGAATCTACCAAGGATACAGTCCAGGAGCTGGTCCGCTTGATTGGAAGTCAGTTTCATGGAACAGCTGCCTTTATTACCGTTAATGTGTAAGGGTAACATATTGGCACTTAATAATGAATTCTAGATCTCTATTAATTTATCTGTCCTTTAAAAAAGTCACTTAGCTGATGTTCCATAGAATAATCATAGGAGGATCTCAGCTATTTAGAAATACAGCCAAACTTGCTACAGATGCTGCCTATGACTTCATTTATTGGGTGTCATGGTAAGTGCTAGGAACAGCTTGGATTGGATGCGACTAATAGAGCTGCTGCAGGTCTAAGTGAATCTAGATACCTGGGAATTTTATTGGAGCAGGTCAATATCCCAATTGATGGTCCCAGACAAATGAATTTTTTTTCAGAGTCAATAAAAATTTCATGTCTGAAAGTAATTGGTCAGTAACTTGGAAATTTTCATTACAAAGACTGTTTGCATGATTGAGATCAACATTTGTAAAGATGGAAATTTAATAATTTTCTTTAAATTTCAGATAACCCCAAACACAGAAGTTTCTTTCATGAATATGATAAATCTGCTGAGTATTTAGGACTGTATGACTTAAAGCTGGGAGTGGTAAGATTCTACTAAAAATTTCACCATGAAGTTTACATGTAAAAATAAAGTTACACTCATTGACTAAAATAAATTATGCTGTTAAATCACTGATAAGTAAATAATGATTTTTTTATCAGAATGATTTTTATCTCATAATTTCATTCTTTAAAAATATATTAAACTGGCTGTTATTAAACTCAACTTTGATAGGGCTAATAAAGGGACTTTATTTTGGAGGGTTCACCTCAGACATATGAAGTTAACACACCTACAGAAAAATTTAAGAAAAAATAAATAAAAATAAACAAGAAAGAGAAAAGAAAACATTGTTTGGATTTCAAACTCACATTGAGTGAGGTTATGATATTCGAGATATCGAAGTTCAGCTCACATTAATTTATATTTTGTACATATTGAGTGTTTATCGTTTAAATGAATTCTGAGAATTTATGTTAATAATGGTACTTCTTTTGGTTGGAATATGATTGGTTGTGTCTCTAAAACTCACTTAAATTTTGTGTGAAAATGTAAAGTGGGGGAAGTGAACAGTTATAATAGCTATATAAAGAAAGTAGCATTAATAACAGTGGCTGTAAAAGCTAGACAGTCACTTCTGAGTATTACTGTAAAGCCTAAGAGATGTTCCATTCTTCCTGGATTCTTGACTTCAGTTCAGCTCTGTACCAGAATTAACATGTCTTAATGAAGTGTGCCTCTAAATTCCTGGTATGGATACTAAACTTAGTCATAAATAAAAGAGGTGTAACAACACAGGGAAACAACGATTGTATTGTTCATAAGGTCTCGCAGTACACATATTGTATCACCATGTATGTATCGTGATACAGTACAAGTTCATTTTAATTGACTTACTGTAAATGTATTATATTTGGCGTGTACGATATTTAGCAGAAATTCAATTTTCAACAAGTTAGCGTAGATTTGATTTAGCGCTGTCTGATTTTACTAGTTATAAAAGTTAATACACAAGACATTTAGCGATGTACTTGAATTAGCGGACTGTGCTTTCCACCAAAATCGCTAAAATAGAATACACCGCTAGATGTAATACGTTTACAGTATTTGAAATTTCTACTGAGAAATTTTAATGTAATTAAACTGCTTAAACACGGTAGCAATGAAAAAATTCAATCATAAGATTATATGACCACCTATAAATACTAGTAACTTTGGTTAGGGGTCTGAAGATTCATGTATTCTTTTTTTTATTTGCTATTCAAACTCAGTTATAATGAAGTCACAGGAACTAGATTGTAATTTGTTATATCTGAGTAAGGAATTCTTTAAATTCACTTGGGGATCCATGATAACTTTGCTAATTCTTTGAATAACAGAATTCGCAATATCCATGTTCATAATGAACAAGTTTTACTTTATAAACTTGGAGGTAAGCAAGCAAGAATATGTAAGGATATCAGTTAATTTAACTGTTGACAGCTGTATCATGACACATACTGAATTGCATGAACATACTGTAATATGTAGAGTGTTAAGCAAGATGAATAAAAAGGCAGAGTTTAAGCAGGATGAATAGGAGGCAAAGAGTGTAAGCAAGATGAATAGAAGAAGCAGAGTGTAAGCAAGTGAATATAGGAGAGGCAGAGTGTAAGCAAGATGGATAAGAGAGGCAGAGTGTAAGTAAGATGGATAACCCCCCCACTTTCAAAAACGATGCTACGTGCCTGCATGTCCTTCCGGCATTTGCTAAACTACAGAGAAAGATAAATCTAATCTAATAAAAGTTTGTAAAGCATTTTTACAGGTGTAAATCATTAAATTGAGCCTGGGGTTAAGATAACACTTAATTATCGTTTTGAGTAAATATAACACGAACGAGTCAGTTTGCGTATTATCTGAAATTCAGAGTGACGTTCACAGGATTAAACTAAGAAATTGAGGGACAGTAATGGCCACTAATATTGGAAACAAAGTCCGACGGAGGGGGCGAAATGATGAAGACCTAGAAGGCCTTATGATTGAGGACGCACGGTGAGTGGGAGGGGGACAAAGTAGTGTTTACAAACATCTACGATCGACCTAGTAAATCGCTTATTGATAAGAAGGGACCACCGAAATAATGCAGTGACTCTAATAATACAATAGTTAGTTTTAAATTCTCTGAATTCTAAAACTTTAAATCTAATGTAACATAATTACTGGCATTCTTAGAAACAGACCATAATTTTATCTTTTATTCAAATCAATAAATATATATATATCATTATATGATATAGTGGTGTCCTCTGGATTCGTTAAATCGTGTAACATATTGGGAGAAATGGGATCCTTGATAGATAACAGGTTGTGCGCCATGTGTTCCAAAAATGATGACGTTTCCTAGTTATAACTTCAGTCTTTCAAATCTGATTAAATCCGTTCCGGTTAAAAATATAAAGCACTTACTAAATTTTACATGCGATGTATACTTCAAGAAGTATTCTTCAGTAGTATTTGATTAACATCCACTCAGTTTAGGTCTCTCTCTCTCTCTCTCTCTCTCTCTCTCTCTCTCTCAATATTTCTTTAAACGTCACACTTTTCGGTAGGATGAACGACGGTTAATGACATTTTTATGCAAGGGAGAATGGAAAAGAGAATAATTAAAAGACACGAATAAGAATTAAAAATGTTATGTTTGAGTTTTGTTTTTATGGTCCTATTGCTGATTGACAAACCAAATACTAGTACATGTAATTCTATCCCAATGTTGTAATTCTATCCCAATGTATTTATAATATTAGAAATCTGAAAACCAAATGCTACCTAATGTTGTTTAACATATCATTACCTGTACTTGTTAATCTAAAATGATATATTTTACGGTTTCAACAGTGAATCGGACATGGCCTACGATGACGCTAAATTATCTGATGCTCGGTAATGTAACAGGTGGAGTACGGGGGATGTTGCAGCACATGTTAAAGTTTGCATGGGCTTTTTTAAATTTCTTTTTTTTTTTCAGCTCAGCTTTGAACTACTACTAATTTTTCTAACATAGCAGTCGTGAATTGTGCATGGATAATTGTGCTGCATGAGTTTTATAAGAATGACATTTCATTAGATTGATTTTTGGCGAAGAATCAATGAATTTAGATATTTAATGTATCTTGCATTCTTCTTCAATTTGAAATGTGAATCCGTAATCAAATATAGTTGTTAATAATAATATCTTTCGATGAATTAAAAAAAATTCTTATACTTATCAAGGTTGTGGCTTTCAATTTTCATTTCATAACAATGCAGAAGGAAAATTCTTTATACTGTACGAGTTACTATACATATACAGGTGCAAGCTTTCATACTTACGGAAATGCATCATCTTTACTATTATTGTGGTAATTTCTCGACTACTAAGTGCCTTAAAATATCCATATACTGCAAAATTTTCATTGCAAACCACAGTTCTGAGTACACAAGCACTCATCAAATGGCGATGATGCAGAAAATTGACATGTTACGTACAATAAGTATTACTGAATCAAAACTTTCAATCTATCAGTTTAAAAAAAAAAAGTATTTTTTTTCCAATGCAAGATGGAAAATGGTTTGAATCGAATGCAAGATGTCTTTCAAAGTTTACAAATTATGCAAATGTAAATATAGTGATTAATAAATTTAATATACACATGAATAGTAAATCATGAATGTTTTAAAATTTCCAGAGACATCAAGCCTAGACGTTCATTGGAAAGTTTCCACTGGGACCTGTGGCTCCTAATGACTCTACAGAACTGGGTATTTGACTTCG
This sequence comes from Saccostrea glomerata, assembly GCA_003671525.1. Lineage (NCBI taxonomy): Eukaryota > Metazoa > Mollusca > Bivalvia > Ostreida > Ostreidae > Saccostrea > Saccostrea glomerata. Next base: position 560,010 of record PRKT01000105.1, on the reverse strand, counting down.
GGAGACCCATTGCCGCTGTAAGTTTCTTCCATAACAGTATAACAGAAATCTAGAAGATTTAGAACACTAACTAAACGCAGTTCTTAGGATTTCAGATGATCTGTATTAATAATAATAATATTCTTTATTGCATATTACACCCATATGGGTCAAGCAATACAAAAAAAGAAACAAAATCAATGAGAACAATGAATTATATATACAATATCCATAAAGAAATTTATTCCCTAAATGTTACACCGATGTGGACCTTTTAGTTCTCAATTCTAATGATTGTTTTATAAAAGTGCAAACAGCCGGTATAACTTCAAGTTTTGGACTTAGTATATATTCAAGTTTCTGAGTAGGTGATTTGAGGTAGAATAAAGAACAATTATCTAACATAACTTTTATAAGTATATTCCTTGCTTGTATATTCAAGCTACACTGTAGAAAAAAATGTGATTCATCATCATTAGTATTACATGAAGAACATAATCTTTGTTCTCGAGGTATTTTCTTATGCCTACCAGTTTATCGTAATCGACGGAAGGGGGGGGGGAGATAGGATACAGACTATATAGTTACATGTACATATAATGAGACCAAAAGAATTCGTCTGATCATCACATATTTTATCAGTTAAAACCGTTTTGTAAACTCTATCTCACTCCAATAAACAACCCACTTTTGCAAAACAGAAAGAAGAACCCAAATACAGGCATATTCTATTACAACATCCTTTGATTTTTTTTTTAGTTGATGATTTCCGAAGAACTCTTCCCAATGCATCTGCCCAGCGTTGGGGACTACTTTCATATGATGTATAATTTAATTACTCCATTTTGTATCCTGAAGGTAAATTATCCATAGTGCCTGAAATAAATTTCTATATCTTCAGGATGATATGAAAATAACTATAATTTAAAAGAAATTGTTTTAATTTTAATGTACATTGTATAGTGTGAAGACATCCATTTTCATGTTTTAGCTCTTTGAGAGAAGTCATACCAAAACATCATCAACTTTCAGAAATATCTGTGTAATTATTTTTGTTATGGGAGCCAGTATACATCTTGTGGGAGATTCGGTTAACCATAGACTTGTCAAACTAGGATATAAGCTTCATCTTTCAGTCCGAGACAATCCCATGATGCAATCTCTACAACCACGTGGTCTCGTACGTACATGCATAATCACTCTTTATTTTAAACTTCACATTTTGACTTTTAAAAATACTGGCTTATTTTTACATGAACTATTTCTTTTTGTTACAGGTTGAATCATTTGTTCTTTTGTACAATTACGACGAAATTATAGGCCATTTGATGTGGTATGTATCTCATTGCATTAGTATTTGAGATAAAGCTAACTGTGCCGTGATATCTGATTCTTTTCTTTTCTAAATCCTTTTCAAACCACTGAATTTACTTTTTCAGGTACATTCCTTTTTTTCTCTGTCTTTTTCTATATTATACTGGATGTTTTCTGAACTATCAGCCTCATGAGCGTGTTCGCACTACATTCTCGTGGTGGATTCTAGCCATTGTGAGTGGTATTTACTACTGGTACGTATATACGATTTACCCTTAGTAGCACCAAAAGCCTTAAGATTGTCATGATTAATTTCTGTCCTATATCAATTACTAACTTTTAGTTTTCATAGAAATCTTCTTAAATGCCATAGAGTTCTTAACCGTTGAAAACATTGATTCCCTATACAGTTTCTGCATATGTGGAAAGGTCAAAGTGTAATGAATGTAGGAAAAGTATTGAAAACCTGCATGAACTGTTGAAAATATAAAGTTTAATCTAGCTACACAAAATAAAGCCCCCACCCCAACAAACACACATTTTAACTGAATTCGTTTGTGAAATTGACCTCCTTAATTCAGATCGACTTTACTTTGTTTGAGACTGAGTAGCATTCATTTTATTTTCAGGTATTTGGTGACAGAAGGACAAATATTTACTGTGTATTTTATAACATTCATCTTCATGCTGGGATACATGGTCTACAAGAAAAGTACAGGAAACTCCCAGCTTGATATTAACGGACTATTCCTCTTGTACTCTTTTGCCCTCACCTTAGTATTAGTACTACTGTGGGTGATGTACTTATGGAACGATGAAGCACTTCGTACTAAATATCCGGGACTTCTCTACATACCGGAACCCTGGTCTTACTACACACTGTATCTTAGACAGAATTAAACATTGCTCAATTCACGACTTAGCTGCAGATCTGTAGCTCCCTGGTCTGAAAAAATTGGTTTGGGTGACCAGAGAGCTACAGTGCCACCCATAGAAAAAAACTGTTTATTGCGCACAAAAAGTTGCGCTCATTTTTTGATTTAATTTCTCCAAATTCTTACCTCAACTGTGCAAAACTTGATTTCAAAATATTTCCTTGACCTCTATCAACTGTACTCTTGTATTTTATATCTACATGAAGCACGATCTTGCAGTCCAAATGGCAGTGTACCTAGGCAAAAGTTTCGATGGATTCCATTTCAGGCCCATAAAGGCTATTTACAACGGGTATAAGGAATGTTTTGTTGTGGAAATAGTATAACTCACGGTTAGTAATGTTTTGAGATGACAGTATGAAAAACAATGAGAAATAAACCGAGAAACAGCGCACTTTTTTGTGCGCAAACAATACTGTACGCAGTTTTTTCAATGGGTGGCTCTGTAGCTCTGTCAATATATTTTTTCGGAGAGCTTCAGATCTGCAGCTATTCATGACTTATAAGAAAGTGTTTGGAATATTTTCTTTTTTCTGACCATGGAGCATTTTTAACAAGATTATTACATAAAGGTAGCAGTTATAAATATATTGTGAAGCTACTCAAAGTAACTTTAAAAATGCTTATTTTTGTTTTTGAGGTCAATATGACGATTCGAGGGTACTAGATCATTGCACTGACATAAAAATATATTATGTATAATTCAAGGAATAAATGAAACAAACTTCTGACCAAAGCATTGCATGATTAGTTGCATGCTTACATTTTTCAAGTTCTAGCTGAACGCATAGAGAGAGCGGGATTGGAGTTCTCATAACCAGATTTATCAATTTGGAATTTCGTAATCAATTTTCGTTGCGATTGAGGGGAAAATAAACCAAGTTAATTCAGAGACACCCCCATCCAAATAGAGCCCTTTAAAACTTAACATGTTTTTCTCTGTTATACAGTATAGTAACTACCTGAATTTAAATTTCATACATTGAAATGAAGATCATTTATCTCGTCTTCTGCTTCCATCATGGAGGAACTAGAAAGACGTTCTTCAGACATGTCAAAAGGTCCTTCATCTGCCCACATACCAACTATCAGTACTATGACCATATTACGTCATGAAGGCACCCTCTTGTGCATCATCTACTAGGGCATAAACAATGCAGGGATTTGCAACTGCAATCAAATTTATTTCATTGGAGACATAAATCTGTGAATGAAATGAAAATAAAATGGACTAAATATATAAGATTTAACATACTGGTATTAACAATATTATTTTATTGCAATGGAATTAATAATACATCATGGTTTACTGTATTCTAAAGTGTATGCATTACGATAGCAGAAAAACAAATCAGAAATCATATCTAAATTTTGATATGACAGCCTTGCAGTTCAGCAGCATTTTGTACCTTGAAAAATGTTCTAATTAAGATACAAGAAATAGTTATGCCATCCACATAATTTTTTGTCATCAAAGCATATATCAAATCAAGATAATTATCGCGTCAAATGATGATAACTTTCTTGTTTGTCGACAAAGACCGACTTTTATCTTGTACGGTCAAGATAAGTTACAGTATTTTTGCAATAGCTATCTTGACAAAAAGAGATAATTTATCTTGTATCGCGACTAAAAATTTAAAAACCTGAAAGTTATCATGACTTGACGAGATAGTTATCTTGATTTGACATGATATGCCAATTCCAACCTCTGAAAATAGGCCTCATGAGAAGCTAAGTGTACCTTGTTCTTTCTAAAGTATTAAGAATTTTTTACCTTTCTACAATGTTCAAAATTCAACCTTTCTGCAACCATCCCTATTAATCTATAATATTTTTATCACTTAGAATCCCATTATTATGATTTTTTTTAATGAAAAAAAAATCTGTGTGGTTTTTATTTTCAGGATTTTTGATTAAATTTCGTTTGAATCATCTGTCATTAAATGGAAGATTTTTGATTATCTAACAATAATATTCAAATTATTTTTCTCTATCATTAAATTCTAATCAATTCAATATTTTCTATCTTACCTTTATTACATGATTTAGAATATAGCTTTATTATTCCGCTTCTTCTGTACTGCTCTGTCCAACTACAAAATACTAACAAAATTTTAAATTAGAGCTGATTTAATAGATAACAGGCCCTGGACCAGACCAAATGTTATGACTGAAACACACTGTTTCCACATCTTCAAATCCACTAAATCCACAATGTCTAACATTGATGCTAATGCATGACATATCAGAGAACATAAAACACATACGTTGTATACTTATACAAATAACAAATAACTAAAACTCATACCCGAATATCAACTAACTAATATACTCATAACAATAACTACTAAGTAAAACTCGTAACTGTAACAAATAACTCATATACTCACATCAAAAACAAATATATAAATAACTCACACTAGTAACAAATATATAATCAGCTCATACCAATAGCAAATACCGTATAGCAGGTTATTTTAGCGGGGTGCTAATTTTGGCTAATTTTGGCGTTTTGATGGTAGCCTGCTAAAATTTTAATCGCTGAAATAATAAGTTCTCTTCTAAGTGTTCATCTGTAAAGGGCTGAAACTCTGTGTCCGCTAAAATAAATTACCTCAAAATTAATGGCATACCTTTGAGCAGGTAAAACGCCAAATTTTACACCTGCCAAGAAAACCTGCTATACGGTATGTAAACAGCTCACACCAATAACAAATATCTAAACAGCTAACATCAATAACAAATATCTAAACAGCTCACACCAATAACAAATATCTTCACAGCTCACACCAATTACAAATATCTAAACAGCTTACATCAATAACAAATATATAAACAATTCAAATGAATAACAAATATCTTACTAGCCTACACCAATAACAAACATCTAAACAACTGACATCAATAACAATATATAAACAACTCACTCCAATAACAAATATTTAATCTGCTCAAACCAATCACAAACATCTAAACAGCTCACACCACTAACATATCTTAACAATGCACACCAATAACAAATATCTAAACTGAACTCACACCAATAACAAATATCTAAACTGAACTCACACCAATAACAAATAACTTAACATCTCACACCAATAACAAATATCTAAACATCTCCCACCAATAACAAATATCTAAAAAAAAAACTCACACCAATAACAAGTCATACAACAACAAATTAACAACGTATCTAACATTACAAATAACAAAACTCACAAATAGTTCTCTAACAAACAACTCTAATAATATATAGCCAAGAATGATAGAAAAATAATACAACAAATAAATAAAACATGAATAATAACAATTTCAATAACCTAATTAAAAATATCTATAACAACCAAATAAACAAATAACTATAACAACTAACAATTCTAATAAAATCAAGAGCAATAAAAAATTACTTAATTAACAAAGAAACCTAACATAACAGAAAACCTCCATTCCAGCGTTGTTGGTATGCTGTTCCATTCCAATATGCCCAGCTGCCTCCAATTCCTTATTCCACCATCTCCAACGATGAAGTGCCAGCTACCTCCAAGTCCACCATCTCTAACAATGAAGTCCCGGCAAAGAGAAAACAAAGAAGTTTAGACAAAGAAAAAACAACAGAACAAAAACAAAATGACTATTATGAAAGATGTGCAAATAGTGGGGAGAGGGGAGGGAAATGTTATTACTAAGTGGGGGGGCCAAAATAATAATAAAAAGATCTTACTTTAACTTTTTCTAAAGTGTTAAGAAATACCTCTATTCCAGCATTGTTGGCATGCTGTTCCAATTCAATATGTCCAGTATCCTCTAAATCCTCCAACGATGAAGAGCCAGCCGCCTCCAAGTCCTTACTCCATCATCTTAAACGATGAAGTGCCAGCCACCTACAAGTCCACCATCTTCAACGGTGAAGTCCCGGCAAAGAGAGAACAGAGAAGATTAGACAAAGAAAAAAGAACAGAACAAAAAACAAAACTACCATTATGAAAGATGTGCAGAGAGTGGGAGAGGGGAGGGAAACGTTAGTACTTAGAAGAAATTCCAAAATAATAATGAAACAACCTTACCTTGGCTTTTCTAAAGGCCTAAGAAATACCTCAATTCCAGCATTGTTGGCAAGCTGTTCCAATCCAGAATGTCCAGCCTCCTATTAATCCTCGAACGATGAAGAGCCGGCCACTTTCGAGTCCCAACTCCACTATCTCCAACGATGAATTGCCAGCCCATCTCTAAGTCCACCATCTCCAACGATGAAATCCCTGCAAAGAGAGAACAGAGAAGATTAGACAAAGAAAAAACAACAGAACAAAAACAAATCGACTATTACAGAAGATGTCCTGAGAGTGGGAGAGTGGAAGGAAAAATGTAAGTACTTTGTAGGATTGCCAAAATAAAAAAGAAACCATCTTACCATGGCTTTTTCTTAAGGACTAAGAAATACCTCCATTCCAGCATTGTTGACATGCTGTTCCAATCCAGTATCCCCAGCCTCTTACAAATCCTCCTGGATGAAGAGCCAGCCGCCTCCAAGTCCTTACTCCACCATCTCCAACGATGAAGTGCCAGCCGCCTTTAAGTCCACCATCCTCAAAGATGAAGTCTCGGCAAAGAGAGAAGATTAGACGAAGAAAAAACAACAGAACAAAACTTGAACGACTTTTACAAAAGATGTGCTGAGAATGGGGGAGGGGAGGGAAATATTAGTACTTAGTAGGAATGCCAAAATAATAATATAACAATCTTACCTTGGCTTTTCTTAAGGACTAAGAAATACCTCCATTCCAGCGGTGTTGACATGCTGTTCCAATCCAATAAACCCAGCCTCCTTCTAGTTTTTATTTCTCCATCTCCAACGATTAAGTCCCAGCAAAGAGAGAACAGAGAAGATGAAACAAAGAAAAAACAACAGAACAAAAAGAATTCGACTATTACAGAAGATGTGCTGAGAGTGGGGGAGGGGAGGGAAATGATAGAACTAAGTAGAAGTGCCAAAATAATAAAGAAACGATCTAACCTTGGCCTTTTTTAAAGGACTAAGAAATACCTCCATTCCAGCGTTGTTGGCATCCTGTTCCAATCCAAATTTCCCAGCCTCCTCCAACAATTAAGAGCCAGTCACAACTAGGTCCTTATTCCACCATCTCCAACGCTGAAGAGCCAGCTTCCTCCGAGGTCAACGAACTCCAACGATGAAGTCCCGGCAAAAAGAGAACAAAGAAGATTAGACAAAGAAAAAATAATAATAAAAATATTACAAAAGATGTGATGAGAGTGGGGGAGGGGAGGGAAATGTAAGTACTTTGTAGGAGTGCCAAAATAATAATGAAACAATCTTACTTTGGCTTTTTCTTAAGAACTAAGAAATACCTCCATTCCAGCATTGTTGGCATGCTATCCAATCCAATATCCCCAGCCTCCTCCAAACCCTCCAACGATGAGGAGGCAGCCACCTCCAAGTCCTTAATCCAGCATCTCAAAACAATGAAGAGCCAGCCGCCTCCAAGTCTACCATCTCCAACGATGAAGTTCCGGCAAAGAAAGAACAGAGAAGATTAGACTATTTTACCAACAAAGAATAAAATAAACAAAATAAATAATTGCAAAAGGTGTGCTGAAAGTAGGGGAGGGAAGGGAAATGTTAGTACTTAGATGGAGTGCCAAAATTATAATAATGAAACGATCTTAGCTTGGCTTTTCTAAAGGACTAAGAAATGCCTCCATTCAAGTGGTGTTGGTATGCTGTTCCAACACAATAAGCCCAGCCTCCTTCAGGTCCTTAATCCACCATCTCCAACTATAAAGAGCCAGTCCCAGCAAAGAGAGAACAGAGAAGATTAGACAAAGAAAAAAACAAAACTGAAAAATATTACAAAGGATGTGCTGAGAGTGAGGAGGGGAGGGAAATGTTAGTACTTAGTAGGAGTGCAAAAAATAATAATGAAACGATCTTACCTTGGCATATTTTCATTGTCTAAGAAATACCTCCATTCCAGCGTTGTTGGCATGCTGTACCAATCCAATATGCCCAGCCCCTCCAAGTCCTTATTCCACCATCTCTTACGATAAGGTCCCAGCAAAGAAAAAACAAAGAAGATTAAACAAACAAAAATCAGAAAACAACACAAAACAAAAAACACTTTAACAAGCTGTATTGAGAGACGGGGACAGGAGAAAAACTTTAGTACTTTGTCGGATTGAGTATCAAAATAATAATGAAATTTTCGTATCTCTGCTTTTCCTTGATGACTAAGAAATACCTCAATTCCAGCATTGTTTGCACGCTGTTCCAATCCAATATCCCCAGCCATTTTTCGCCTTTAATCACATTCTTCAGTGATGAATTCCCAGCAAAAAGTGCAGAGAAAGGATTTCAAAGGTTGATATCAGGATGGAAACTGAACATAAATAAACAATATTTCAGTAGAGGCTAAATATTTGACTATATCTTTTATATGATTTACTCAATTGACTTATATTTGCATTTTTTAAATTTCTTCCACCAAGATAAAACTACAAATAGATAAAAATACTTGGTTATTACATAAACCTACTGTTTTTGTGAATTTACAGAATCAAGAGCATGTAAATATATTAAGGAATAGCTGTAATTTTTTAATTTTCAAGATACTGTCGTAACACCTGGCTTGCATGATAATTTTATGCATAAAGGCATTAAAACAACTTAACCTGCAAGCCAATAGCTTAAATTGATCACATAATGAAATAACAATTGTTTGTGAAACACTACGCGCCCGGTGGCAACAACGTTCGAAAAAGCTATTTTAAGCATAAAGGTCACAGTCAAGGTCACAAGATCATTGGCCTTAGTGTCTTTTAAAAGGATTTAATTAGTAGAGTATATATACATATAACATATGAAGTCTCTATCTCCTTTGGTTCAAAAGTTGTGGCAAAAGTTCAAAAAAGCAATTTAATTAGTGGAGTATGCATACTACCAGTAAAAAAGAAGTCTCTATCTCTCACGGTTCAAAAGTTATGGCGAAGGTTACAGTTAACAACAGACAAACAGACAGACAGGACAAAAACAATATATGCCCCTGATCTATTGATCCGGATGCACGAAAAAAAAAGTTATTCCTTAAGGTATGTCACTTGTGAAATAAGTTATAACAAGGATATTTTGAGAATTATATTTTTAAAGTTAACTCATGTAGCACAACTCAAAATTGCAAAGAATATACAGTGTCAGTGTGCATCTTACTGAGCTATGGTGTAAAAAAGTTGACCTTTTTGCACTTAAATTGTAACTGGTTTATCACTTTAATTTGTATACATGTATTAATTAATCTCTTACCTGTGGAGAGGTCTATGCCTGCTGCCCAATCCATTTATGTATTTATTACAAATGAAATATAATATGTTCAAATAAAATCAATCGTTATAGGTACGTATACTCTATCATAGCTGCAGAACTTTATCTCTCAAAAAAATATATATTGACAGACTGGAGAGCTACAGTGCCACCCATTAAAAAAATACATATTTATTGTGCACAAAAATTTGTGCTTGGTTCTGGATTAATTCTTCCAAATTCTAATCTCAACTGCAAAAAAGCTAAATTTCAAAAAATTTCTTACTTTTCTTTCAAGTTCTCTCGTACATGTAGTTGATATCTTCATGAAGCGTTAGACAGAATTTTCTTGCAAACAAAAAAGGCAGTATAAACAGACGAAATTTTCGATCATCTCAATTTCAGGACCAGGAGGGCTATTAACAAAAGTTATACAGAATGTTTTGTTGTGGAAACAGTGAAAGAATATTGTGTTAGGATCACATGAATAGTAATATTTTGATGTAGCAACTTGAAAGACATGGAGTCTGAGATAAATCGAGAAACAGTGCACTTTTTTGTGCACAATAAATATACAGTTTATTTCAATGGGTGGCACTATAGCTGTCCAGTCTGTCAATATATGTATATATAATTTTTGGTGAGCTACAGTTCTGCAGCTTAATTATGGCAGTAAATATATAATCATAATTTATGACGTAAAATAGTTTGAATATTTATTATTGAACAATTCATGCAAATTAATGCACATAAATTATTGTGTGACCTTTTTGCACTACAAAAGTATCATATTTGAGGTATAAAAATCTATAGATGCAATAAAACATTTTTTTGTATCAGACTTTTTATGACTTTAGTGCTGGTCAGGTGGAAGTAACATGTTGTTTAAAATAATGAAAGAAAAAGTTAGGGTCAGTGATGTAAATTTTGAAATATACTATAAATGTATTATATTTAGTGTGTACGATATTTGGCGGAAATTGATTCTTGAACAAGTTAGAGAAGATCTAGCTTATTAAGCGCATTTCTCATTGTTTTTATTTATCTCTTTGTGTGCAAGACATTTACGTGTAGTACTTGAATTAGCGCAAGTTTCTCTCCACCAAAAGCACTTAGTAGAGTACACAGCTAAATTTAATACATTGTTTACAGTATTGGTCAAAATATGCAATATTCACGCAAAAACAGTGTAAATTCCATTGCATGTGACTTCTTTAATATATCTTCATTTTTGGGCAAAGTCTTTTGAGTGAATCTGTAAAATTTGTTCTTAAAATATAAATTGAGATTTATGTTTAATATGTAGAAAATATTCTATAGGTAAAATATGTGGGACTAAAGTCCAAAGATATTTATTAAATTTTACAAATGTTTAGATTTGAAGAATTTTCTTCTTAATATCATTCCACCACAAGAAATAGTCACTCAAAATATTGTTTCTTTTAAATATGAAGTTGTGAGCAGTTTTTTATAATTGAATGTTGAATATAATTTGCATTGTTTAATTTAAATATGTCATAAAAATTGAACTGTAATAATTAGTTTTGAAGTTAGAGGTTCTGAATTGGCTTACCGATGTTTATGTTGCCAAATGATAATTTTCCATATACAGAGTACATATTTCTATTTTAATGGATGATCTACAATTTCTAGACAACAACACCATCAACTCACACAACCCAAACATCCTATTTAATATAAGTAGTGTCACACTAAATAGATATTTTTTGGTACGTACATGCATGTTCATCAGTTATTCTAGAGATGCAAATCCATATGCAAGTTTGGTCAACACTAGAATGAACCTGCTCCAAAAACTTTGACCTGTTCTCTCATCCAGAAAATAAAGGTTGGATCCAACATCTGAAGCAAGTATTGTAGTATATGCATCCTTAGATGTATCACTCATGCAGGTTTGGTCAACATAGAGCTTATAGTTTTCTGGAAGTGAGACCTGCACCAAAAACATTAACCTGTTCACTTATCTCGAAAATGTAGGTCAGATCCAGCATCTGAAGAAGCATTTGTAGTATGCATCCTTAGATGTATCACCCATGCAAGTTTGGTCAACATAGCTGGCTTACAGTTACTTGGAAATGAGACTTACACCAAAAACTGCACCGAAAATGTTAACCTGCTCCAAACAACATTAACCTGGTCATTCCATAGCTGGAATTGCAGCATCTAGCTGTAACCTTGACTGGTATATTAAAACACATTATAAGCATCTTGCAAGCATATCTCAATCTTCAATGTAGGCCATGGAAGTACTTTAAAAGAAAACTGCACCAAAAACCTTAACCTTGGACACCGACACCGGGGGTATCATATAAGCTCCCCCCAGCTTTGTGAGGTGAGCTAAATATCTTTGTAAAATTTCCTGCATATATATACTCAAAAAACTTTAATTTAACCACTCATCTAGAAATTTAAGTTAAAGCATAATGTGCTCATCTCACTTTTAATGGTAAGAAAATGAAATATATACTCACAGTATTCATGCTCATACCGGTACTTAGATTTCAAGTGTTTGGCCTTACCTCTTTTTCTGTACACACTTATTCCATTTTATTTCAATTATCCCCCATTTTTTTCAAGGTTATGACATGATTAAATAATGTTATTTGAAGTAACATAAATGTGTACTGCAGAGTTCAAATGACAAAGATCAATTTTGTTAAACAAGTTTTAAAACTGATTGGCAATAATCCAGCACAATGTGAAGTGATCATACTTATATCATACCTCACCACACACAAGGTATTGTTAAACCAGTCACTCGATGACATATTTTGCTTATATGTAAGTGTTCAAAAGCAGCAATGTTTATAGTATCTTTGCCTTGGGTTGTTCTTTTTAAAACTCTTTAATAAATATATCAGTCATTTACTTGCTATTTATTATCTATTCTAAATAAATACATATTGATGTTTCGTCTGAGAAAGGCTAAGGTCTGATTCGCCTTCTTGGTAACACTGTCCACGTGGGTGTTCCAAGACAGTTTCCAGTTGATGGTTACTCCCAGGTACTTAGCGTTGTTAACATGCTGTAGGGTATGGCCTTGGATAGAGTAGCCATATTAGTCTGGATTGCGCCTGTTGGAGATGGTAATGACCTCACACTTCTCTGGATGGAACTGCATGAGCCATCTCCTTTCCCACTCTTGGAGTTTCTGTAAGTCCTCCTGTAGGGCTTTACAGTCGTCGATGGAGTTGATCCTCCAGTAGACCAAGCAGTCGTCTGCGAACAAGCGGGATTGTGACTGGATACAGGCTGGCATGTCGTTGATGTACACCAGGAAGAGTAAGGGGCACTCCTGATGTGACGGGACACTTACTGGAGGAGGAGCCGTCTAGTACCACTTCCTGTGACCCCCCCACTTTCAAAAACGATGCTACGTGCCTGCATGTCCTTCCGGCATTTGCTAAACTACAGAGAAAGATAAATCTAATCTAATAAAAGTTTGTAAAGCATTTTTACAGGTGTAAATCATTAAATTGAGCCTGGGGTTAAGATAACACTTAATTATCGTTTTGAGTAAATATAACACGAACGAGTCAGTTTGCGTATTATCTGAAATTCAGAGTGACGTTCACAGGATTAAACTAAGAAATTGAGGGACAGTAATGGCCACTAATATTGGAAACAAAGTCCGACGGAGGGGGCGAAATGATGGAGACCTAGAAGGCCTTATGATTGAGGACGCACGGTGAGTGGGAGGGGGACAAAGTAGTGTTTACAAACATCTACGATCGACCTAGTAAATCGCTTATTGATAAGAAGGGACCACCGAAATAATGCAGTGACTCTAATTATACAATGGTTAGTTTTAAATTCTCTGAATTCTAAAACTTTAAATCTAATGTAACATAATTACTGGCATTCTTAGAAACAGACCATAATTTTATCTTTTATACAAATCAATAAATATATATATATATCATTATATGATATAGTGGTGTCCTCTGGATTCGTTAAATCGTGTAACATATTGGGAGAAATGGGATCCTTGATAGATAACAGGTTATTGTGCGCCATGTGTTCCAAAAATGATGACGTTTCCTAGTTATAACTTCAGTCTTTCAAATCTGATTTAATCCGTTCCGGTTAAAAATATAAAGCACTTACTAAATTTTACATGCGATGTATACTTCAAGAAGTATTCTTCAGTAGTATTTGATTAACATCCACTCAGTTTAGGTCTCTCTCTCTCTCTCTCTCTCTCTCTCAATATTTCCTTAAACGTCACACTTTTCGGTAGGATGAACGATGGTTAATGAAATATTTATGCAAGGGAGAATGGAAAAGAGAATAATTAAAAGACACGAATAAGAATTAAAAATGTTATGTTTGAGTTTTGTTTTTATGGTCCTATTGCGGATTGACAAACCAAATACTAGTACATGTAATTCTATCCCAATGTTGTAATTCTATCCCAATGTATTTATAATATTAGAAATCTGAAAACCAAATGCTACCTAATGTTGTTTAACATATCATTACCTGTACTTGTTAATCTAAAATGATATATTTTACGGTTTCAACAGTGAATCGGACATGGCCTACGATGACGCTAAATTATCTGATGCTCGGTAATGTAACAGGTGGGGTACGGGGATGTTGCAGCACATGTTAAAGTTTGCATGGGCTTTTTTAAATTTATTTTTTTTCCAGCTCAGCTTTGAACTACTACTAATTTTTCTAACATAGCAGTCGTGCATTGTGCATGGGTAATTGTGCTGCATGAGTTTTATAAGGATGACATTTCATTAGATTGATTTTTGGCGGAAGAATCAATGAATTTAGATATTTAATGTATCTTGCATGCTTCTTCTTCAATTTGAAATGTAAATCCGTAATCAAATATAGTTGTTAATAATAATATCTTTCGATGAATTAAAAAAAAATTCTTATAGTTATCAAGGTTGTGGCTTTCAATTTTCATTTCATAACAATGCAGAAGGAAAATTCTTTATACTGTACGAGTTACTATACATACAGGTGCAAGCTTTCATACTTACGGAAATGCATCATCTTTACTATTATTGTGGTAATTTCTCGACTACTAAGTGCCTTAAAATATCCATATACTGCAAAATTTTCATCGCAAACCACAGTTCTGAGTACACAAGCACTCATCAAATGGCGATGATGCAGAAAATTGACATGTTACGTACAATAAGTATTACTGAATCAAAACTTTCAATCTACAGTGTATCAGTTTCTTAAAAAAAGTATTTTTTTCCAATGCAAGATGGAAAATGGTTTGAATTGAATGCAAGATGTCTTTCAAAGTTTACAGATTGTGCAAATGTAAATATAGTGATTAATAAATTTAATATACACATGAATAGTAAATCATGAATGTTTTAAAATTTCCAGAGACATCAAGCCTAGACGTTCATTGGAAAGTTTCCACTGGGACCTGTGGCTCCTAATGACTCTACAGAACTGGGTATTTGACTTCGGGAGACCCATTGCCGCTGTAAGTTTCTTCCATAACAGTATAACAGAAATCTAGAAGATTTAGAACACTAACTAAACGCAGTTCTTAGGATTTCAGATGATCTGTATTAATAATAATAATATTCTTTATTGCATATTACACCCATATGGGTCAAGCAATACAAAAAAAGAAACAAAATCAATGAGAACAATGAATTATATATACAATATCCATAAAGAAATTTATTCCCTAAATGTTACACCGATGTGGACCTTTTAGTTCTCAATTCTAATGATTGTTTTATAAAAGTGCAAACAGCCGGTATAACTTCAAGTTTTGGACTTAGTATATATTCAAGTTTCTGAGTAGGTGATTTGAGGTAGAATAAAGAACAATTATCTAACATAACTTTTATAAGTATATTCCTTGCTTAGGGGTAGGGTACAGACTATAGTTACTTGTACATATAATCAATGTGACCATAGGCTTCGTCTAATCATCACATATTTTATCAGTTAAAACCGTTTTGTAAACTCTATCTCACTCCAATAAACAACCCACAGGCACATTTTATTACAACATCCTTTGATTTTTTTTTTAGTTGATGATTTCCGAAGAACTCTTCCCAATGCATCTGCCCAGCGTTGGGGACTACTTTCATATGATGTATAATTTAATTACTCCTTTTTGTATCCTGAAGGTAAATTATCCATAGTGCCTGAAATAAATTTCTATATCGCCAGGATGATATGAAAATAGCTATAATTTAAAAGAAATTGTTTTAATTTTAATGTACATTGTATAGTGTGAAGACATCCATTTTCATATGTTTTAGCTCTTTGAGAGAAGTCATACCAAAACATCATCAACTTTCAGAAATATCTGTGTAATTATTTTTGTTATGGGAGCCAGTATACATCTTGTGGGAGATTCGGTTAACCACAGACTTGTCAAACTAGGATATAAGCTTCATCTTTCAGTCCGAGACAATCCCATGATGCAATCTCTACAACCACGTGGTCTCGTACGTACATGCATATTTTATAATCACTATTTATTTTAAACTTCAAATTTTGCGTTTTAAAATACGTGCTTATTTTTACATGAGCTATTTCTTTTTGTCACAGGTTGAATCATTTGTTCTTTTGTACAATTACGACGAAGTTATAGGCCATTTGATGTGGTATGTATCTCATAGCATTATAGTATTTGAGATAAAGTTAACTGTGCTGTGATATCTTATTCTTTTCCTTTGTAAAATCCTGTTCAAACCACTGAATTTACTTTTTCAGGTACATTCCCTTTTTTCTCTGTCTTTTTCTATACTATATTGGATGTTTTCTGAACTATCAGCCACATGAGCGTGTTCGCACTACATTTTCGTGGTGGATTCTAACCATTGTGAGTGGTATTTACTACTGGTACGTATATACGATTTACCCTTAGTTAGCACCAAGAGCCTGAAGATTGTCATGCTTAATTTCTGTCATATATCAATTACTTACCTTTGGTTTTTATAGAAATCTTCTTAAAAATATACTTTGAAAACATTGATTCCCTATACAGCTTCTGCATGTGGAATGGCCAAAGTGTAATGAATGTATGAAAAGTATTGAAAAGTTGAAAATACTCTATAAAGTTTAATCTAGCTACACAAAATAATGCCCCCCCCCACATTTTAACTGAATTCGTTTGTGGAATTGACCTCCTTCAGACCGACTTTACTTTATTTGAGACTGAGTAACATTTATTTTATTTTCAGGTATTTGGTGACAGAAGGACAGATATTTACCGTGTATTTTATAACATTCATCTTCATGCTGGGATACATGGTCTACAAGAAAAGTACAGGAAACTCCCAGCTTGATATTAACGGACTATTCCTCTTGTACTCTTTTGCCCTCACCTTAGTATTAGTACTACTGTGGGTGATGTACTTATGGAACGATGAAGCACTTCGTATTAAATATCCGGGATTTCTCTACATACCAGAACCCTGGTCTTACTACACACTGTATCTGAGACAGAATTAAACATTGCTCAATTCACGACTTAGCTGCAGATCTGTAGCTCCCTGGTCTGAAAAAAAACTGGGTTGGGTGACCAGAGAGCTACAGTGCCACCCATAGAAAAAACTGTATATTTATTGCGCACAAAAAAGATGTGCTCATTTTTGGATTAATTTCTCCAAATTCTTACCTCAACTGTAAAAAAAAAAACTCGATTTTAAAATATTCCCTTGACCCCTATCAACTATACTCTTGTATTTTATATCTGCATTAAGTGCGATGGACCGAATTATCTTGCAGTCCATATGGCAGTGTACCTAGTAGGCAAAATTTTTCGATGGATTCCATTTCAGGCCCATAAAAGCTATATACAACGGGTATAAGGAATGTTTTGTTGTGGAAATAGTACAAGAATGTGTTAGGAACAAACGGTTAGTAATGTTTTGAGATGAAAGTATGAAAAACACTGAGATATAAATCGAGAAACAGCGCACTTTTTTGCGCACAATAAATATTAAATATACATTTTTTTTCAATGGGTGGCTCTCTAGCTCTCTGGTCTGTCAATATATTTTTTCGGAGAGCTACAGATCTGCAGCTATTCATGACTCGCAAGAAAGTGTTTGGAATATTTCTGTTTTCTGACCATGGAGCATTTTAACAAGATTATTACATAAAGGTAGCAGTTATAAATATATTGTTAAGCTACTCAAAGTAACTTAAATGCTTATTTTTGTTTTTGAGGTCAATGTGACGATTCAAGGGTACTACATCATTGCATTGACATAAAAAAAATATATCATGTATAATTCAAGGAATAAATGAAACAAACTTCTGACAAAAGCATTGCATGATTAGTTGCATGGTTACATTTTTGAAGTTCTAGCATACAAGGCTTATCTAGAGAGAGGGATTGGACTTCTCATAACCTGATTTATCAATTTGGAATTTTGTGATCTATTTTCGATGTGATTGAGGGGAAAATAAACCAAGCTAATTCAGAGAGACTCCCACCTCCACCCCAAAATAGAGACTTTTAAAACTTGTAGCATGTTTTTCTTTGTTATACAGTATAACTCATCATCTTCTGCTTCCATCATGGAGGAACTAGAAAGACATTCTCCAGGGATGTCAAAAGGTCCCTCATCTGCCCACAAACCAAATATCAGGACTATGACCACATATTACATCATGAAGGCACCCTCTTGTGCATCATCTAGGGCATAAACAATGCAGGGATTTGCAACTTCACTCAAATTTTTATCATTGGAGACATAAATATGTGAATGAAATGAAAAAAAAAATAGACTAATTATATTAGATTTAACATACCATGTAGTTTTAAAAGTATTAGTTTATTGCAATGGATAATTATACATCATGGTTTACTGTATTCGAAAGTGAATGCATTACGAAAGCAGAACAAGAGGTCCATGGGCCTTATAGGTCACCTGAGCATCATGCAACAACTTTCAAATGATTGAATTTGGTCCATGTTTTAAGCTTGATGCTATGGCATTCACAATTTTGAAAGAGGCACCATTGCTAATCATAACTATACACTTAAATGTAGCAATTGTTTAGTTTGTTTACTTAATACCCATAAGCAGGGTAGGGAAACAAAAATGCATTTAAACTAATCAGTAATATTCAGCAATCATCGGAAGAACCCCTGACCATGGGGCCATAAAATTCGCAATTTTGGTAGAAGCATTCTTCCTTCTCATAATAAGGTACTTAGTTAGTTTATTTAATACCTACATGTAGGAGCAGAGAAGAAGATTTTCAAAGATTTAATGCATTTTCACTATATAATCAATAGAGTCCCTCCCTAAACCCTGAGCCTGGGGCCATAAAATTAAAAAATTAGGAAGAGGCACTCTTGTTCATTATAACTATTTACTTAGTTGGTTTATTTAACACCCAAAAGTAGAGAAGATTTTCAATAAATGCATTTTTACTATACAATCAATAGAGCCTCACCTTAACACCAGAACTCCTGACCCTGGGGCCATAAAATTCACAATTTTTGGTAGAAACACTCTTGCTCATCACAACTATATAGTTAGTAAGTTTATTTAATACCTAGGAGTAGAGAAGAAGATTTTCAAAGATTTAATGCATTTTCACTATAAAATCAATAGAGCCCCGCCCTAAAACCAGAACCCCTGACCCTGGGGTCATAAAATTCACAATTTAGGTAGATACATATCTGCTCATAACAACTATGTACTTAGTTTATTTAATACCCAAGAGCAGAGAAGAAGATTTTCAAAGAATTAATGCATTTTCGCTATATATCAATAGAGCCCCGCCTTAACACCAGAACCCTACTCCTACAAGTAAGAGCCTCGGTTAACGTCCCTTCGCTCCTTATATACCTCGGACTCTTACATCCGAAGGCCATTTTCTAACGAGCGCGTTCCGCCTGAGATTTTGGGCGGAACGTATTGAGATTTTGGGCGGAACGTATTATGCGTGAAATACACTATTAACAAGTAATTTTCAGGTACCTACGTGTTTGCATGGGGTATGAAAGTCACAAGAAATAATAAAATCCATTTTATTCAGTGTGCATTATTGTTAATTAATGAAAATTGTCATTATTCCAATTTGTCACCAGAAGTACTTTCGATTTGACTTCACATTAATTTTGCGGATTGCTTGTCAGAAAACAAAATTTTCGATGCATTACACTGTTTTCGTTTCGTCAGATTTTCTGAACTCCATTTCCGAATTTTAAACAGACGACTTGTTTCAATTTCTGCTTCGATTTAAAAAATAATGGATTTATTGCTAATACGAAAGGTTAACAATGTTTTAAGCGTAAGTTTTATCGTAAATATTGAGTATATTATTATTTTGTACCATTCGTTAATATACAAAGCCTTATTTCTTAATAAAATAATTTTTTCCACTTGGGGTTTCAGCGGCGAGAATTTTTACAATGGATGCTAGAGGTTACGCGGCGCCAAGTCAAAAGTATCTCGCCGTGAACCTCTAGCATGCTGGAGTAACCAGAACCCCTGATCCTGGGGCCATAAAATTCACAATTTTGGTAGAGGCACTCTCGCTCATCATAACTATGTACTTAGTTAGTTTATCTAATGCCTAGGAGTAGAGAAGAAGATTTTCAAAGAATTAATGCATTTTTACTATACAATCAATAGAGCCCCACCTTAACACCAGAACCCCTGACCCCGGGGCCTTAAAATTCACAATTTGGTAGGGGCACTCTTGCTCATCACAACTGTGAACTTAGTTAATTTATTTAATACCTAGGAGCAGAGAAGAAGATTTTCAAAGATTTAATGCATTTTTACTATATAATCAATTGAGCCCCACCCTAACACCAAAATCTCGGACCCGGGGGCCATTAAATTCACAATTTTGGTAGAGGCATTCTTGCTCATCACAACTATGTACTTAGTTAGTTTATTTAATACCAAGTAGCAGAGAGGAAGATTTTCAAATAATTACTGCATTTTCACTATATAATCAATAGAGCCCCGCCCTTACACCAGAACCCCTGACCCTTGGGCCATGAATTTCACAATTTTGATTGAGGACTCAATGCTGATTACAATCATACCAGCAGTTTGATTGCTTGATGTCCAGGAGTAAAGAAGACGATTTTTAAAGATTGCAATTATTTAAGTGGTTTCGGCCCCGCCTCCAGGCCCCAGGGGGGCAGGGACCATGAAATTCACAATTTTTGTTCTCCTTCACCCACAGATGCTATATGCCAAAATTGGTTGAAATTGGTTCAGCGGTTTCAGAGAAGAAGCTGAAATTGTTCAAATGTTAACGCACAACGCCCGACGGACAACGGACGACGACGGACGAAAACGGATAGCAATAGGTCACATGAGTTTACTCAGGTAACCTAAAAACAAATAAGAAATCATATTTAAATTTTGAGATGACAGCCTTGCAGTTCAGCAGCATTTTGTACCTTGAAAAATGTTCTAAAATACAAGAAATCCACTATCTCCAAACTCATCTTTACAACAAATAAACAGGTCTGTACATATTGGTTGCTTATAGTATATTTCCCAATTATTTTATTGATACTCAACCATAAAGATTGTAAGAGCAGAGCATAATAGTCCTTGTGCTGGTCCACAGATATCACATGTCAATAACAATCTTTCAGAGAAACAAATACTAGTACACATCATTTATCTGCAACAAAGTAGTTTTGACAATTTTCTAAAAACTTAATCTCAGGGTTAAAAGGCATATGGTGTAGATGTGCGGAACGAAGGACATTTGCCTGCACATTCATGCTATTGCATATGTGACTGTATGCACTGAGTGAAATGAATGATATATTTAAATATTGCTGTAAATTTTATTCAATTTCAAAAAATGCTTTGAAACAATCAAAATTTAAAGAATTATGAAAGTGTAGACATATTATACACTCATTAGAAAATAATTTTATCAACTAGAAAGGTGACTGTTGGATGAAAGTGACTACTTTGTTTGACTTTATATTTTTACTTTTAAGGACAGATGATACAAACAAAAATATGGATGCCTTGATTGGTGTTTTTTGACCTATTTAAGTTGTAAATGATGTAGCTGATAAATTTCTAAAATATTAAGAATATGGGAACTTTCTATGATGTTCAAAATTCAACCTTTCTATAGTATTTTTTGTCACTTGAAAGCCCATTATTGTGAATTTTTATATGAAAAATAAAAATCTGTGTGGTATACTCAGGTAATCTGTTTTTATTTTCAGGATTTTTGATAAAGTGTGTTTTAATTATCTGTTCTTAAGGTAGGATTCTTCTCTGGTTTCTGACTAGATGGAATATTCAAAGTACATTCGTTGATATGATTTATATATTTAAGGAATCACTGTCTAGTTAGTACAGTATGCTAGGGCATCAACAATAGTGGGAAACATGGGATAATTTGCATAACGGGCGAAGCCCGTTATGCATAAATTATCCCATGTTTCCCACTATCGTTGATGTCCCTGGCATACTATACTAACTAGACAGTGATTCCTTATATTTCCATTTCATTGTGAAATAAAATTGTATATTTAGACTTTAAAAATGCAGACATAGATTTAAATTACACGAGGATTCCCATCCCAATTTTAATAGGCCTCGCCGACTGACGTCAAACACAACGGCAGCCGCACGAAATTTTCATGCATATTTGGCCTCCTTAGCGTCAGACTCAGAGACAGATGCGCACGAGATTTGCATGCATACTAGGCCTCCTAGCTTAGCTCCTGACCTATCGACCTGCCTAATTTACATTCCGGCAGAATTATTAGGAAATCAACACCGCTTACTTTCAAAGAGCTATCATAGAGAAAAAATTTAGAAATGGAAATATTTACGTATAAGAGATTTAAAAGACCATATTTTTCTTTCCTCATCATAATTATACAATTACAAATAGAAATGGTAAACTGCGTTTGAAAACAAGCAGGGACTATATTTTTGGTGGAATGGTGGCGTATGAAAATATCTTCTTTTCTGCCTCTCAAAATTATTATAGAACATTAAATTCAGTTATAATTTTTACGCAATCAAAGACTAGACGAAATTTTCAAATGTAAGTTAAATTAATAATTAGGGACTAAATTTTCAAAATATATCAAATAAATAAGATTTTTCACACATACTAGAACTATGTTGGCTTTGAAATGCTTCAAATCTAAGTACAGATTTGAGCCAAAAATCCATAAAAAGTATTATTTCTCTCTTAATAAACGATCAAAACTTTTAGTTTTTGTATCATTTTGTACCTTTATGTGACAACTTTACTACATGGGAAAATTGGAAAAATTAAATATAGGAAGCATATAAAGATAACTAATAAATCCTAAAAAATTAAGAAAAGTAGAGGAAATCTGGATTATCAAATATCCATTTTATTTAAATTATCCATGTCAGTTTGGTAATATCATTTATAGGCCCTATTGGACATTTTCGGTTGGATGAATTTCTACTGCACTATCGATAACGGATAAAAGTATGGAAACCATAAAGAGCAAATATGAAATGAAAACAATTATAATAAAACCAAACTTGTTAGTTTTAAACGGTGTTTATTTTGAACATTTATTTTACAGAGTTCTTAACCCCTTCACTTCCGTACCGGTCAAATTGACCGGTGGCGCGTTAAAACACGACTTCGCGAAAATAAGATCTCTGTCTTTATTCTATGGTAGCATGAAGGTATATAAACTATATATCATCTTTTTGGAAATTTTCTCTACTTTTAAAATATCTAAAAAGATTTTGTCTTGATTGCCGGTATTTAATCGATTTTACGTTGTGAAGACAAACGTGACTTTTTGAAAATGGCGTAATTTTCCAAAGCAATTGCCGATTTTCCAGACGATTGACATTTTTTTCCTGATTAACTTTTTAAAGAAAGTATGATATATTCTTAAAGCAAATTTTCTCTGCTTTTAAAATATGTAAAAATTATTGTTATTACTTTAAAGTATGTTTTAAAAACAAGAATTTTCTTGCACTTATGTGTTTTTTCTCGATTTTATTCGTAATGTTTAAACAAAGCTCAGTTTTACGTTTATTTCTGTATTGAAATAGGGAAAACAAAATAAAGCTGGTAAAAGTAGAGAAAATTTCCTTTCCAACAAGCCCTTACAGGCCTTCTTACGCTCAGTATTTTCTTAATTACGATAATTTGAATTTGAGACCTTCGCATAGGTTTTATGGAAAAATCGGTCAATATTTACATGTAACGTCAAGGTCGATATTTTTGTGTCTAACTCGAAACAACAAATTCTTTTATAAGACTTTTTTTTTACCATTTAGATATATTTTTTACTGAAATAAATACATAATACAAAAAAAAAAGATTTCAAAAAAAAAATATATACCATTGTTCTGCCTTTTGTGTGAAGTGAAATGTTAATTTATTCATCTACATGTAATTCATCTATATTTCATGTAGTGATATACAATGTTGATAAAAATTGTAGATTCCTTAAACGCCGATCTTTACTAAAAAAAAATAAGATTTTTAATATTATTGTATCTTGTTATACTGTATTCTAAATTTGCAATTTATTTAGATCTATATTGGCACGAAATTTAACAATACAAAAACTCGCATTTATAAATAAATACGACTCATCACTGTATGAGTTGATACGAATTGAAATAACCACGTGTTTCCGCTATGGCAGCAGTAAACAACATGATGGCGATCCGAAATCTGAACGTCAATTTTCATGATTATTTCACGACGAAGATCATCACATCAATGAATCAAATAATACGGACATGCCTTTAGTATTAGCAGGTGAGAATACGTGTATATTGACTGAATAGTTTAAGTTTAAAACGCACTTAGTTCACGTTCTAAAGAAAACTTAAATGTACACATGTACTAGATCTTCATATTTCAGTGTGCGTATTTCGTATTGTTCAGCCAATTTTGTGTTGCTTTTGAAATTTGATGCTTTTGACAATCACTCGTAAGTTCAAAGTAAAATCAAAGTTGCCATAATAATGGATAGTTGTTTTCAGTATGTGTGTACCAGTCAGCCAGTGTGTACATGTACCACTTTCACATTGAATTTTTAGGGTGCTGGCACCATATGCAACAATACTTTCATCTGTGAATACCCACTTGCTAAGCCCACCATGAACTACGAAGGCCAATTAATATGTAAGGACACCAATGAACAGGTAAATTTTTGTTTTGATATTGAAAATTTCTGTATTTCTAAAATTTCAAAAAATAAAGTCAAATTTCATTTGTGTCATTCTCATCATATTGTATTTATACAAGTTTATAAACATTTGCTTTATATTTTGAAAAATAAGTGTTTGAAACACATAATACTAATGATGCTTGATTAGTCATACAAACACATTATTTAAACACATAATATCTATTTTAATGAATGCCGAGATATATGGAACAAGCTGTTTTTATAGACTGCTGTTGTATTTCCAATCTGCATAAAGTATGTGGTTAGAATTTCCATTTTCTCAATTTTTTCAGACACTTTCCAATTATCGTACATCATATACATGGGTGGTCAAACTCACTGGATGGTTTATCAACACTCCCATGCTCACAAACAGCCTTGCCCCAGGAATTTTGCCCTGAAGTAACATTGCAGTCTATTGTCTCCTTTCTTTTTACAACCCTGGCAGCCATGCAGGTATGCAATCTATGAAAGCCATGAAGGGACATAGAATTTTTAAAATTTATAAAAGTAAATGGAGTTCTCAATTTATACAATCCATTCTCTCGGAATGACAATCTGTTATAATGAATTGCCAATTCATTCTCACAGATTATCAATTTGTTCCCTCAAATTACACAATCCGTTATCTCAGATTGTATAACTCATTCTCCTAGTTTAAATGATTCGTTCCCTTGGAATGTAAACCCTTCCCATGATTTCAATAAAATTATTATTTATCTGTACATATCGGATATGGTAATACATGTTTAAAGAATAGAATATTGTAGTATTTTACATCCTACCTTTTATTACCCGGTACATATTATGGTCCAAAATGAGAAAAATACATGAACATTTTCAAATCCATATGCTAGTACTGATATTTGTAGAACAAAAAATCTTTGAGGTTTTTGTGTTACGTGTATATTAGAATAATTGAAAGTCCTAAATAGTAAAAGTGAATATGGGTCCTGTGTAATCATAATATTCCTAAATAAATAAATATACGTTGAATTAGTTATGAAAGAGGTTGGAAATGACCGGTTGCTGAAACAAAATAAATAGAACGCACAAATTGATTAAAATGGTTGGATGTATCTGTACATAGAAATTAAAGAGCACAGAGAAAATCAGAAGACTGACGTTGTAACAAATCGAGATCTCGAATTATTAATCTGTGAAAACAAATTACCAGTATGTAATTCGAGATCTCAAGTTATGAATCAAGGGGGAGAATTAGTTATCTGTAAGATCGGATTGTGTAATTCGAGATCTCGAATTATGAATCAAGGGAACAATTTAGTAATCCTTTGGATTGGATTGTCTAATTCGATATCTCATTTTTTACTTTTTTGAAACATTGATGTGTCCCTACATGGCTTTTGTAGCAATCTAATTAAAATTAAATCTTCCATCCACTGCCAGATTTTTTTAATGTCGCGATAGCGTAAACAGAGGCTTTAGTCAGATTGCCATATATGCTATTTGTTTTAGTTCAGTAATTTTACCATGATGGTTTACTACAAGGTTGTTGAATTATCAGTCCTGATACATTGACTTAGCAATATCATTTAACTACTTGAATCACATAATACAATTTTAATTTTAAAAGGAAAATCAAATAAATGTAGTAATTTTAGCATTCTTAATTCTATTTATAAATGTAAAATGATTCATATACACAATGACATGTATCTGTTTCAAAATATTTAAATCTTTTACAGGATAGAAGCTGATCACTTGTACTTGACAGCAAATAATGTCTTGGACAAGTCAAAGACTTTCCTCCAGTCTTACAGAGAAATGACAGTTGATAAAAGAATGGCAGACACAAAGTAAAAGTGCTCTGCAACATTTTGTTGAAGATTTCAGTCTGATTTGGAATTCATCTTGCAATATTTCTGGATTTGTATATTTAGATATAAACTTCACATTTTCAACTTATTGACTAGACAGTTTTGCGTTAAATATTGCCAATGCTATCTATTATTATTATTTCCCTCCAAGACAACATGTCATGTCTTTATTGTACCCCTTAAGCTCTGTTATACCAGAAAAATCTTGTAATGAAATCATTTAGTTTATTTTTTCTTGTTAGATTAAATCCATGAAAATAAAGATTATTTTTAATGGCATCAAGAGAATGGATTTTTTGGTTTAACAAAAAGATTGTATGCATGTTTTGCTAGGGGTTTGTAAGAAGCAGACCAGAATTCTTTGTTGGAAATTTTGTCGTTTGCCATTTTTATCACGTCAGCTATTAGATGATTTATCCATGATTGAAGCATTTCAAAATTGATATTTACTTACAATTTAAAGCAGAATTCTGAACTGATATGACCTTGACCCCCTTAAGAACAAGAGTGTCAAGGTCATTTTTTAATACAAAAATGTTCTTTCATTTTTATGGCCAATATCTTACATACAATATCATAAAATGTACAAAAAGTGTCAAGAATGTGTCCAGAATGTGAAATAACAAGCATGTTTATAGCCAAAAACTTTAAAAAGTTGTTGTTTAGCAACCTTTTAAAGGTCATTAAACAGATATTTGAACTAAAATGATGCATGGATTTTGCAGTTCTGACCCCTTCTTGAGAGTATATTCAGAATTTTCCATTTCAGCATCCATTGTGTAAAATTATGGCAAGAATATTGAAAAGTGTTGAGAAAAATTGATGAAACTTTTGCACTTATTTGACCTTTGACCTCCTAAAAATAGTTCTAATGAGGTCAAACTTTAGGACAATTTATCTGCTGTTTGTCCGTTGTACTTTTATGACCTCACATCTAACTTTTATTTGTGCTGGGATGCATAAATGTGTCTAGGATGAGTAATAAACGAAAATTCTTGCCCGAAAATTAAAAAATTCTGGGTTGCTAAGCAACCACTTTTAAGTAGTTATATGCAGAATTGAAAAAAAAGTTTATATGTTTCATGTAGTTCAGTATCATGCTCTTTTGTGAGTATATCCAAAATTTCCTATTTCAACATACATCATAGTAAATATTTAGCTTGAAGATTAAAAAGTATCAAAAAATCCCATAAAATTTTGCACTTAATTGACCTTTGACCTCCATTTTTACTTATAAGGTCAGATGTTGAGTATCTGAATAGTCATAAAATATCATCTATAAGACATTCCCTACAAAATGGTATGCAATATACTTAGCTTTCTCCTTGAATAAAAAAGTTGGAAATAATTTAATAATGCCATATCAAAAAGTCTCCAAAATCACCTAAAATGTGCCGGAAGAGAAAGGGTTGTCCACACTTCAAGAACAGTAATCTATGGCAGTCTTTTTACTATTTACTTGTGAAATAAAATATCGCTTTTACTGATAGAGAAATTTCTTTAACTAATAGAGATATCTTTATACAATATAGAGATATCTGTTTGTAAGAGAGATATCTCTTTTGCTTAGAGAGATATCTTTATAAGCTAGAGAGATGTCTCTTTAAACGAGAGAGATAGCTCTTAAAGTTAGAGTGATATCTCTACGAGGTTAAAAGAGATATCTTTCTTAGTTACAGAGATTTCATTTTAGATTTTCAAAAAAAGATATCTTTCACAGCTTAAGAAAAATCTCTTTTAATGAAAGAGATATCTCTTTTCCAGTGATCCTTAAAATAAAATAACCAATGCTCCACTTTCAAACGAAAGCGAAACAGGAAGTAAAGTCCCTGGAATAGTTTCTCTGTTATAAGAAAAAAGACTGTGCATGCAATACCCAAATAAGATATAAACTATGAAGACAAAAATTGTTTAGATCATTTGTTTGAAACAACAGATAATAATGGCAACTTCGTTGATCAAATGCTAAAAGTTTAATATTCAGGAAAACGAAAGTAAGCATATTTATATAATCTCAAATGCAATGGACCGAATTTCCTCAGCTTTTGAAATAATCACCTATTACAAATATGAAATCTAGACATAGCTAAATGTTATGTTTAGTAAAGCTTTAATATTCATGAAGTAAAAAATCATGAATATGTTGAAATTTAAAAATACTTTAATGTACTTCCGTGAATAAAAAGCTTACTTCCGGTAAGGGAGAAGTCATTTTAAGGGGGCCGACTATAGTGTCTACTGCGCAATATTTCGCGCATCATAGTAAAATGAAGGGTATTTACTGTTTAAATGCAACTTTTTTGGCTTCATTATTTAAATTAAACAAAATTAAGAAATTATAGGTATAAAAATGTAATTACAATTTGATATAACTGATTTTTTAACCGATTTTGCAATTGGTACGTAGGATGATGTCGTTGCAGCGTGTTTTTGACGTTATGATAATCTGTAGCTCTTAAAGAAAGGGGTAATAAAAATATCATTAAGGAAAAAGTAATAAACATACGCTCTTGAAATTTAAAACACAGAAATTTGAGAATATCTCCAATATTTTTATCATGTTTTCATGTGAATCCATTGTGTACGTCATATTTTGTAATATTATACTTTCATGTAAATTACTTGAATCTGATTCGTCGAGAAACATTTGATAAAAAACAATACTACCCGCTGAATAATGAAGCCACGCCCTCCTGCGTAGCAACAGTCAACATTGCTTGACGACGGGTGGTATTACAAAAAATAGCGACTGCGCGGAATTTATGCGCGCACGGTTCACTGTAATATGTATTTGTATAAAACATTCAGTATAATATAATAAATATTGCATGTAGTTGAGTGTAACATTGAAAATTTTCACCCCTCGAAAACCATTGTCAACCTCGGCTGCGCCTCGGTTGACAATGGTTTTCTTGGGGTGAAAATTTTCAATGTTACACTCAACTACATGCAATATTTATATAATACTCTATAAAAATTGTAAAATTTGCTAATTTTTTGCATTTTGAGATGCCCCCTCTGGTAACAAAACGGTAGAATTTTGTGTTTCTTAAATATATTGTATAATATAGTATTACTCATCAAAAATTATAGTTTGAACAAAATGTCTATTGTAGTATTTGTATAATTTGCTTTAAAGTGCTAAAAATTGGCACTTTCCTATATAATCCTATAGAAAATGTACCTGTATTTTGAGACGGTCCCTCAAAAATACCTGGACGGTAGATTTCCCCCAAACTTTGCATGTTTACTGAAGTTAATGTAAGTTATATATGGTATAAAAATGAAGAGTTTCGCTATTGTAGTTTTCACACAATAAAACTATAGTCGGCCCCCTTAAATGGAATTTAAATAAAAATAATGAAGACAGATAAAGCTTTGCAATAAAGAGATATCTCTTTTAGCTTGAGAGATATCTCTTTTATACACTTTTGAAATACATATCTTTCACTTTAAGAGATACCCGGTATCTTTTTTGATAAAATAAGACAGATATTTTTTTTACTTTAAGAGATATCTCTTTAACTGGGAAAAGTAAAAGAGATATCTCTCCGTGTGAAAGAGATGTCTCTTTAACGTTCAGAGATATCTCTTTTCACGGAAAAAAATATCTCTCAATTAGAAAAAGATATCTGTTTAAGTGGAAAAGATATCTCTTTTATCAAAAGAGATATCTCTGTAAGTATAAGAGATATCTCTCTAAGTTTAAGAGATATCTCTTTCTCAAAGAGATATACCTGATAGTTCTGGAAGAGAACTACCTTTTCCAGATGATTGCGTCTTACTTGCAGATCAAGTCTATCCAAATCGCCATTTTAAAATCACACCATTACATCCTAACAGATCCGGTAGCAAGACGGAAATGCAGAAAATTTAATACCACAGTTTCTAGGCATAGAACTATTGTAGAAAAATCTATCGCAAAGTTAAAAGTATACAAAACTTTGAACAGTGTTTGGCGTCACTCCAGATCTTGTAGATATTATTGTGGGATTAGTTTGTACAAAAGAAGTACGTACATCAATAAAATAATTTGAATTTTGAATTTTTTCACTAGTGACTAATTTAACACGTAAGGTGCTGTAAACTAAATGTTTAAGATAAACACCGTTTAAAACTAACAAGTTTGGTTTTATTATAATTGTTTTCAATTCATATTTGCTCTTTATGGTTTCCATACTTTTATCCGTTATCGATAGTGCAGTAGAAGTTCATCCAACCGAAAATGTCCATTTGGTAGTATCTTATTATGCAAAAAGAAAAACATTCAATCTTTTGAATTACAAGTAGGGATTGCATGATTGGAAACAGTAATTTTTTATTCTTATGTCTAGGAAAAAAGGTATCGACCTTGACCTGACCTTGCCTCTAATATTAAACGGTCAAATTTAATCTCACTAATACCTTCAGTGGTATTGTCCTCTTGATTCTGTGAAAATTTCATTAATTTTTAAATACTAGTACAAGAAATATGAGAAGAATCCTACTTTAAATGGAAGTCTTTTGATTATCTATTGATAATATTCAAATTATTTTTCTCTATCATTAAATTCTAATCAATTCAATATTTTCTATCTTACCTTCATTACATGATTTAGAATATAGCTTAATTATTCTGCTTCTTTTTTACATGTTCTGTCCAACTACAAAATACTAACAAAATTTTCAATTAGAGCTGAAATAATAGATAACAGGCCCTGGACCAGACCAAAAGTTATGGCTGAAACACACTTTCCACATCTTCAAATCCACTTAACCCACAGTGTCTAACATTGATGCTAATGCATGACATATGAGAGAACATAAAACACATACGTTGTATACTTATACAAATAACAAATAACTAAAACTCATACCCGAATATCAGCTAACTAATATACTCATAACAATAACTACTAAGTAAAACTCGTAACTGTAACAAATAACTCATATACTCACATCAATAACAAATATATAAATAACTCACACTAGTAACAAATATATAATCAGCTCATACCAATAGCAAATACCGTATAGCATGTTATTTTAGCGGGGTGCTAATTTTGGCTTATTTTGGCGTTTTGATGGTAGCCTGCTAAAATTTTAATCGCTGAAATAATAAGTTCTCTTCTAAGTGTTCATCTGTAAAGGGCTGAAACTCTGTGTCCGCTAAAATAAATTACCTCAAAATTAATGGCATACCTTTGAGCAGGTAAAACGCCAAATTTTACACCTGCCAAGAAAACCTGCTATACGGTATGTAAACAGCTCACACCAATAACAAATATCTAAACAGCTAACATCAATAACAAATATCTAAACAGCTCACACCAATAACAAATATCTTAACAGCTCACACCAATAACAAATTTCTAAACAGCTAACATCAATAACAAATATATAAACAATTCAAATGAATAACAAATATCTTACTAGCCTACACCAATAACAAACATCTAAACAACTGACATCAATAACAATATATAAACAACTCACTCCAATAACAAATATTTAATCTGCTCAAACCAATCACAAACATCTAAACAGCTCACACCACTAACATATCTTAACAATGCACACCAATAACAAATATCTAAACTGAACTCACACCAATAACAAATATCTAAACTGAACTCACACCAATAACAAATAACTTAACATTTCACACCAATAACAAATATCTAAACATCTCCCACCAATAACAAATATCTAAAAAAAAAAAAACTCACACCAATAACAAGTCATACAATAACAAATTAACAACGTATCTAACATTACAAATAACAAAACTCACAAATAGTTCTCTAACAAACAACTCTAATAATATATAGCCAAGAATGATAGAAAAATAATACAACAAATAAATAATAACAATTTCAATAACCTAATTAAAAATATCTATAACAACCAAATAAACAAATAACTATAACAACTAACAATTCTAATAAAATCAAGAGCAATAAAAAATTACTTAATTAACAAAGAAACCTAACATAACAGAAAACCTCCATTCCAGCGTTGTTGGTATGCAGTTCCATTCCAATATGCCCAGCTGCCTCCAAGTCCTTATTCCACCATCTCCAACGATGAAGTGCCAGCTACCTCCAAGTCCACCATCTCTAACAATGAAGTCCCGGCAAAGAGAAAACAGAGAAGTTTAGACAAAGAAAAAACAACAGAACAAAAACAAAATGACTATTATGAAAGATGTGCAAATAGTGGGGAGAGGGGAGGGAAATGTTATTACTAAGTGGGGGGGGCCAAAATAATAATAAAAAGATCTTACTTTGGCTTTTTCTTAAGTGTTAAGAAATACCTCTATTCCAGCATTGTTGGCATGCTGTTCCAATTCAATATGTCCAGTATCCTCTAAATCCTCCAACGATGAAGAGCCAGCCGCCTCCAAGTCCTTACTCCATCATCTTAAACGATTAAGTGCCAGCCACCTACAAGTCCACCATCTTCAACGATGAAGTCCTGGCAAAGAGAGAACAGAGAAGATTAGACAAAGAAAAAAAGAACAGAACAAAAAACAAAACTACCATTATGAAAGATGTGCAGAGAGTGGGAGAGGGAAGGGAAACGTTAGTACTTAGTAGAAATTCCAAAATAATAATGAAACAACCTTACCTTGGCTTTTCTAAAGGCCTAAGAAATACCTCAATTCCAGCATTGTTGGCAAGCTGTTCCAATCCAGAATGTCCAGCCTCCTCTTAATCCTCCAACGATGAAGAGCCGGCCACTTTCGAGTCCCAACTCCACTATCTCCAACGATGAATTGCCAGCCCATCTCTAAGTCCACCATCTCCAACGATGAAGTCCCTGCAAAGAGAGAACAGAGAAGATTAGACAAAGAAAAAATAACAGAACAAAAACAAATCGACTATTACAGAAGATGTCCTGAGAGTGGGAGAGTGGAAGGAAAAATGTAAGTACTTTGTAGGATTGCCAAAATAAAAAAAGAAACCATCTTACCATGGCTTTTTCTACAAATCCTCCTGGATGTAGAGCCGGCCGCCTCCAAGTCCTTACTCCACCGTCTCCAACGATGAAGTGCCAGCCGCCTTTAAGTCCACCATCTTCAAAGATGAAGTCTCGGCAAAGAGAGAAGATTAGACGAAGAAAAAACAACAGAACAAAACTTGAACGACTTTTACAAAAGATGTGCTGAGAATGGGGGAGGGGAGGGAAATATTAGTACTTAGTAGGAATGCCAAAATAATAATATAACAATCTTACCTTGGCTTTTCTTAAGGACTAAGAAATACCTCCATTCCAGCGGTGTTGACATGCTGTTCCAATCCAATAAACCCAGCCTCCTTCTAGTTTTTATTTCTCCATCTCCAACGATTAAGTCCCAGCAAAGAGAGAACAGAGAAGATGAAACAAAGAAAAACAACAGAA
This sequence comes from Saccostrea glomerata, assembly GCA_003671525.1. Classification (NCBI taxonomy): domain Eukaryota; kingdom Metazoa; phylum Mollusca; class Bivalvia; order Ostreida; family Ostreidae; genus Saccostrea; species Saccostrea glomerata. Next base: position 526,071 of record PRKT01000105.1, on the reverse strand, counting down.
CAAAAAGAGTTCGACTATTACAGAAGATGTGCTGAGAGTGGGGGAGGGGAGGGAAATGATAGAACTTAGTAGAAGTGCCAAAATAATAAAGAAACGATCTTACCTTGGCCTTTTTTAAAGGACTAAGAAATACCTCCATTCCAGCGTTGTTGGCATGCTGTTCCAATCCAAATTTCCCAGCCTCCTCCAACAATTAAGAGCCAGTCACCACTAAGTCCTTATTCCACCATCTCCAACGCTGAAGAGCCAGCTTCCTCCGAGGTCAACGATCTCCAACGATGAAGTCCCGGCAAAAAGATAACAAAGAAGATTAGACAATAAAAATATTACAAAAGATGTGCTGAGAGTGGGGTAGGGAAGGGAAATGTAAGTACTTTGTAGGAGTGCCAAAATAATAATGAAACAATCTTACTTTGGCTTTTTCTTAAGAACTAAGAAATACCTCCATTCCAGCATTGTTTGCATTCTATCCAATCCAATATCCCCAGCCTCCTCCAAACCCTCCAACGATGAGGAGGCAGCCACCTCCAAGTCCTTAATCCAGCATCTCAAAACAATGAAGAGTCAGCCGCCTCCAAGTCTACCATCTCCAACGATGAAGTTCCGGCAAAGAAAGAACAGAGAAGATTAGACTATTAAACCAACAAAGAATAAAATAAACAAAATAAATAATTGCAAAAGGTGTGCTGAAAGTAGGGGAGGGAAGGGAAATGTTAGTACTTAGATGGAGTGCCAAAATAATAATGAAACGATCTTAGCTTGGCTTTTCTAAAGGACTAAGAAATACCTCCATTCAAGTGGTGTTGGTATGCTGTTCCAACCCAATAAGCCCAGCCTCCTTCAGGTCCTTAATCCACCATCTCCAACTATAAAGAGCCAGTCCCAGCAAAGAGAGAACAGAGAAGATTAGACAAAGAAAAAAACAAAACTGAAAAATATTTCAAAAGATGTGCTGAGAGTGAGGAGGGGAGGGAAATGTTTGTACTTAGTAGGAGTGCAAAAAATGATAATGAAACGATCTTACCTTGGCATATTTTCATTGTCTAAGAAATACCTCCATTCCAGCGTTGTTGGCATGCTGTACCAATCCAATATGCCCAGCCCCTCCAAGTCCTTATTCCACCATCTCTTACGATAAGGTCCCAGCAAAGAAAAAACAAAGAAGATTAAACAAACAAAAATCAGAAAACAACACAAAACAAAAAACACTTTAACAAGCTGTATTGAGAGACGGGGACAGGAGAAAAATTTTAGTACTTTGTCGGATTGGGTATCAAAATAATAATGAAATTTTCGTATCTCTGCTTTTCCTTGATGACTAAGAAATACCTCAATTCCAGCATTGTTTGCATGCTGTTCCAATCCAATATCCCCAGCCATTTTTCGCCTTTAATCACATTCTTCAATGATGAATTCCCAGCAAAAAGTGCAGAGAAAGGATTTCAAAGGTTGATATCAGGATGGAAACTGAAAATAAATAAACTATATTTCAGTAGAGGCTAAATATTTGACTATATCTTTTATATGATTTACTCAATTGACTTATATTTGCATTTTTTGAATTTCTTCCACCAAGATAAAACTACAAATAGAAAAAAATACTTGGTTATTACATAAACCTACTGTTTTTGTGAATTTACAGAATCAAGAGCATGTAAATATATTAAGGAATAGCTGTCAATTTTTTAATTTTCAAGATACTGTCGTAACACCTGGCTTGCATGATAATTTTATGCATAAAGGCATTAAAACAACTTAACCTGCAAGCCAATAGCTTAAATTGATCACATAATGAAATAACAATTGTTTGTGAAACACTACGCGCCCGGTTGCAACAACGTTCGAAAAAGCTATTTTAAGCATAAAGGTCACAGTCAAGGTCACAAGATCATTGGCCTTAGTGTCTTTTAAAAGGATTTAATTAGTAGAGTATATATACATATAACATATGAAGTCTCTATCTCCTTTGGTTCAAAAGTTATGGCAAAAGTTCAAAAAAGCAATTTAATTAGTGGAGTATGCATACTACCAGTAAATAAGAAGTCTCTATCTCTCACGGTTCAAAAGTTATGGCGAAGGTTACAGTTAACAACAGACAAACAGACAGACAGGACAAAAACAATATATGCCCCTGATCTATTGATCCGGAGGCATGAAAAAAAAGTTATTCCTTAAGGTATGTCACTTGTGAAATAAGTTATAACAAGGATATTTTGAGAATGATATTTTTAAAGTTAACTCATGTAGCACAACTCAAAATTGCAAAGAATATACAGTGTCAGTGTGCATCTTACTGAGCTATGGTATAAATAAGTTGACCTTTTTGCACTTAAATTGTAACTGGTTTATCACTTTAATTTGTACACATGTATTAATTAATCTCTTACCTATGGAGAGGTCTATGCCTGCTGCCCAATCCATTTATGTATTTATTATATATGAAATATAATATGTTCAAATAAAATCAATCGTTATAGGTACGTATACTCTATCATAGCTGCAGAACTTTATCTCTCAAAAAAATATATATTGACAGACTGGAGAGCTACAGTGCCACCCATTAAAAAACTACATATTTATTGTGCACAAAAATTTGTGCTTGGTTCTGAATTAATTCTTCCAAATTCTAATCTCAACTGCAAAAAAGCTAAATTTCAAAAAATTTCTTACTTTTCTTTCAAGTTCTCTCGTACATGTAGTTGACATCTTCATGAAGCGTTAGACAGAATTTTCTTGCAAACAAAAAAGGCAGTATAAACAGACGAAATGTTCGATCATCTCAATTTCAGGACCAGGAGGGCTATTAACAAAAGTTATACAGAATGTTTTGTTGTGGAAACAGTGAAAGAATATTGTGTTAGGATCACATGAATAGTAATATTTTGATGTAGCAACTTGAAAGACATGGAGTCTGAGATAAATCGAGAAACAGTGCACTTTTTTGTGCACAATAAATATACAGTTTATTTCAATGGGTGGCACTATAGCTGTCCAGTCTGTCAATATATGTATATATAATTTTTGGAGAGCTACAGTTCTGCAGCTTAATTATGGCAGTAAATATATAATCATAATTTATGACGTAAAATAGTTTGAATATTTATTATTGAACAATTCATGCAAATTAATGCACATAAATTATTGTGTGACCTTTTTGCACTACAAAAGTATCATATTTGAGGTATAAAAATCTATAGATGCAATAAAACATTTTTTTGTATCAGACTTTTTATGACTTTAGTGCTGGTCAGTTGGAAGTAACATGTTGTTTAAAATAATGAAAGAAAAAGTTAGGGTCAGTGATGTAAATTTTGAAATATACTATAAATGTATTATATTTAGTGTGTACGATATTTGGCGGAAATTGATTCTTGAACAAGTTAGAGAAGATCTAGCTTATTAAGCGCATTTCTCATTGTTTTTATTTATCTCTTTGTGTGCAAGACATTTACGTGTAGTACTTGAATTAGCGCAAGTTTCTCTCCACCAAAAGCACTTAGTAGAGTACACAGCTAAATTTAATACATTGTTTACAGTATTGGTCAAAATATGCAATTTTCAGGCAAAAACAGTGTAAATTCCATTGCATGTGACTTCTTTAATATATCTTCATTTTTGGGCAAAGTCTTTTGAGTGAATCTGTAAAATTTGTTCTTAAAATATAAATTGAGATTTATGTTTAATATGTAGAAAATATTCTATAGGTAAAATATGTGGGACTAAAGTCCAAAGATATTTATTAAATTTTACAAATGTTTAGATTTGAAGAATTTTCTTCTTAATATCATTCCACCACAAGAAATAGTCACTCAAAATATTGTTTCTTTTAAATATGAAGTTGTGAGCAGTTTTTTTATAATTGAATGTTGAATATAATTTGCATTGTTTAATTTAAATATGTCATAAAAATTGAACTGTAATAATTAGTTTTGAAGTTAGAGGTTCTGAATTGGCTTACCGATGTTTATGTTGCCAAATGATAATTTTCCATATACAGAGTACATATTTCTATTTTAATGGATGATCTACAATTTCTAGACAACAACACCATCAACTCACACAACCCAAACATCCTATTTAATATAAGTAGTGTCACACTAAATAGATATTTTTTGGTACGTACATGCATGTTCATCAGTTATTCTAGAGATGCAAATCCATATGCAAGTTTGGTCAACACTAGAATGAACCTGCTCCAAAAACTTTGACCTGTTCTCTCATCCAGAAAATAAAGGTTGGATCCAACATCTGAAGCAAGTATTGTAGTATATGCATCCTTAGATGTATCACTCATGCAAGTTTGGTCAACATAGAGCTTATAGTTTTCTGGAAGTGAGACCTGCACCAAAAACATTAACCAGTTCACTTATCTCGAAAATGTAGGTCAGATCCAGCATCTGAAGAAGCATTTGTAGTATGCATCCTTAGATGTATCACCCATGCAAGTTTGGTCAACATAGCTGGCTTACAGTTACTTGGAAATGAGACTTACACCAAAAACTGCACCGAAAATGTTAACCTGCTCCAAACAACATTAACCTGGTCATTCCATAGCTGGAATTGCAGCATCTAGCTGTAACCTTGACTGGTATATTAAAACACATTATAAGCATCTTGCAAGCATATCTCAATCTTCAATGTAGGGCATGGAAGTACTTTAAAAGAAAACTGCACCAAAAACCTTAACCTTGGACACCGACACCGGGGGTATCACATAAGCTCCCCCCAGCTTTGTGAGGTGAGCTAAATATCTTTGTAAAATTTCCTGGATATATATACTCAAAAAACTTCAATTTAACCACTCATCTAGAAATTTAAGTTAAAGCATAATGTGCTCATCTCACTTTTAATGGTAAGAAAATGAAATATATATACTCACAGTATTCATGCTCATACCGGTACTTAGATTTCAAGTGTTTGGCCTTACCTCTTTTTCTGTACACACTTATTCCATTTTATTTCAATTATCCCCCCTTTTTTTCAAGGTTATGACATGATTAAATAATGTTATTTGAAGTAACATCAATGTGTACTGCAGAGTTCAAATGACAAAGATCAATTTTGTTAAACAAGTTTTAAAACTGATTGGCAATAATCCAGCACAATGTGAAGTGATCATACTTATATCATACCTCACCACACACAAGGTGGTGTTAAACCAGTCACTCAATGACATATTTTGCTTATATGTAAGTGTTCAAAAGCAGCAATGTTTATAGTATCTTTGTCTTGGGTTGTTCTTTTTAAAACTCTTTAATAAATATATCAGTCATTTACTTGCTATTTATTGTCTATTTTAAATAAATACATATTGATGTTTCGTCTGAGAAAGGCTAAGGTCTGATTCGCCTTCTTGGTAACACTGTCCACGTGGGTGTTCCAAGACAGTTTCCAGTTCATGGTTACTCCCAGGTACTTAGCGTTGTTAACATGCTGTAGGGTATCGCCTTGGATAGAGTAGCCATATTAGTCTGGATTGCGCCTGTTGGAGATGGTAATGACCTCACACTTCTCTGGATGGAACTGCATAAGCCATCTCCTTTCCCACTCTTGGAGTTTCTGTAAGTCCTCCTGTAGGGCTTTACAGTCGTCGATGGAGTTGATCCTCCAGTAGACCAAGCAGTCGTCTGCGAACAAGCGGGATTGTGACTGGATACAGGCTGGCATGTCGTTGATGTACACCAGGAAGAGTAAGGGGCACTCCTGATGTGACGGGACACTTACTGGAGGAGGAGCCGTCTAGTACCACTTCCTGTGTGCGATCCGACAGGACTGAAGTCCTGGATCCAGTTCAACAATTTACCTCGTACTCCAGCATGGTGTAGTTTCTGGAGGAGGCGCTTGTGTGGAACTTTATCAAACGCCTTAGAGAAATCCAGGAGGATGGCATCGGTTTGCTCTCCCATGTTGAGGTCAGAAGCAAGGTAATTTATGGTTAGGATGAGTTGTGTTTCGGTGGAACGTCGTTTCCGAAAACCATGCTGTGAATCTGATAATACATTATTGTCATCCAGGTGTGTAATGATAGA
>PRKT01000105.1:442397-515451 GCA_003671525.1 Saccostrea glomerata | reverse complement strand
GGGGGGGGGGGGGGGGGGGGGGGGGGGGGGGGGGGGGGGGGGGGGGGGGGGGGCTATATAATGAAGGTAAACAGATGAAAGCATACACACCAAAAATCTAAAGAGTAGAACAGCTGTTGAATGGGATGAGATTGAAATGTGTTGAACATATATGAAATCGTTAAGAAAATAAGGTGGAAAAGAGAAGAATAAAATATCCTTGGAATTCCAAAGCCCAAATAAGGTAGCTACTGTTCACTTTAATATAATTACATGTATGTCAAGATCAAAGGTACTTCTTAAGAATAATTTTTTGTGCAGAGTCATAATTTATGTTCGATCTGGTCGCCTGCATAGTGCAGTGGTTAGAGCGTCTGCTGTATATAATCGTTCCTATCCCACTGTGAGTCGTGGAGACCAGTCCTTCAGACGAGACCGTATAAACCAAGGTCCCCTGTCGCAGTAGGTGCTGGCATGAAAAAGATCCTTCCTGCCTTAGTGCGGAGAATGGGACAAAATTTGCAGCTTTCCACCGGCAAGTGTTGGCATCTCCATGTAAGTGAAAAAATTCTCAAGAGGGACATTAAACAATATACAATCAATCAATCAATGTTCAATCTGTGAGGAGGAATTTACGCTGATTTGTTGGATTGTAATTGTTCATCTTAAAGGCACTTTCAGTACTGATACGCTATTGAGATAACTTTCTGCGAAAAATATCTGACCACATACAATTAGCGTGTATTAATCCAATGCAAAAATATGTACATTAAAAACATTTTTAACAAATTGATAAATTTTGATGCCTTATTTATTTAATTTTTTTTAAATTTCAGATTGCCAGCCATAAATGAAGATACTTTATTTAGCATGTTAAAAATGGATAAATTAGCTTTGACCTCTCAATTCATCTTTTGAAAGGTAAAATATGGAATAAGGATTGCTGTTAGGAAAATAATAAAGGTACATGTATATAAGAAGTAAAGGGTATCATTTGGTTACACCCAAGTATGCTTCTGTATGTAAATTACTATGGAGTTTTAAATTGGTGAACTAGATTTATTACATTGAGTTATTAATCCATTGAACGGGTTCAGGTAGCTGGCTTTTATTGACTGCCTGTTAAGGTTTAATTCCAGCATTTTAGCATGCCAAACAATCCAAAATAAACATATAGATTTAAAGGTTCCAGCTTTATATTTTGACAGTATACTAGTATATTGATGTTACCTGGTGGATGAAAAAAAAGTAGAATATGATGGAAAGATATGCATTTTGCAAGTTTTAAAGTGAACCCTGGCAGAAATTGGATATACCCGATAACCCTGCTTCAAGAGAAACAAGATTTCTTTAAAGTGCAAATGTTAAACACATGGTAAATAACCTAATTGATTATTGGTAATTTTTGGTGTCAATTTACAAGTTGGATTGAATACATATACTTTTTTTTTTTACCAAAGAAACTGTGTGAAGATAAGACGACCAGAATGGACACAGGATTAAAGCTAAATTGTAAAACTGCAGTGATCTACCCCTAAATGAACGGGAAGGAATGTGCGTGAGATTTAAAAAGTTGTAGAATAAGATCAAGGTATGTGGCATTAAAATATAAACAGAAAATTAATTACTGTTATTGAGACGTTTGAGGTAAATGCTCTGTGAAGTAATCTTTTTGTTTACTTTCTTGGTTTGGTATTTATAAGTAAATCATTTAAATGTATAACATTGATTTTCAAAGAGCAATGTGGGTTTGAAGTTCAGTAAGTCAATTAACATTCAATTGTTATAATTGAATTATACATATTTGATTAATAGTTATCTTCCAGATCGAAGTTATTGTGTGAGCTTACTATCAATCCAGATTAATATTAACTACAATGTCAAATCTTTTATATTCTTGCAGGTGAAATTTTAAAGATGCTGTGTTCTTAGCTTTTTCTTGGGAATTTAGAAAGGTAAGTGCAAAATTTTTAATCAAATTTAATTGTGAACCCAGAACTAGACAATAAAAATTGAAAATCAGAACCTGTTAATTTGAAATTGTATTCCTAATTTACATCATGTATATTTAGTATTGGTCAAATCACACTATGTACATGCATGATGTCAACAAATTGCAGAAAATATGTCCATGCCCATGTGACCAGTATTTATATCCCACCCCCACCCCAAAGATTAACTTACTTGTAATTTTTTTTCAGATGAAAGAATATATGATAAAAGATTGTTTCGATCAATTCTATCAATTTATGTGCATTCAGTAATTAAGATAGTTTTAAAGCTAAGTAGTACAGAGTATATATATAGTTGCCATTTTCTTGTATCTGCAATGTATTATAATCTCCACTGATCAGACAACATTGATTGGTCAAGTGATTGTCTGGTGTCTGAATTAATTTAATGGTTGTCTGTCTGTCTGTAAGCAATTTTCCAAATGGTTCACATTATACTTCTGATTTTAATAAAGGTTAATACAGGAGTACCTTAGGTTTTGCAGAAACATACAATTTTTTTCATTTTTCTTGGTATCATAAGTGAAAAACTATTTATCCTGATATATTGCAGTACATGTATTAAACTAATTGTAGTACACAGTTAATCTAATCAAAAGGTAGTGGATTGAACTTATGTTTGCAAAAAAAAAAATTTAGGGAATAAATTTGTTACCAAGGTCCAATCAAGGGTGTATTGGAATTAACCCCCCGTTGTATTCCACACACCCCTCCAACTTGAGTGTATGGAATAAAACTGGGTAAATCCCTGTAGACCATTGATTGAATCTTGATAACTAATAATACTGCAATATAATATGATTTTTCAATAGCAGTAAATACATCAGTGATGTAAATACCTAGGTCATATACTTTAAGACAGGAGGAAGTATATTGTACATATTTTATGACTTTTATAGCTGAAATTCTTGGACCCTTCTCAGATCAGAAAGAAGTGTTTCGCAAAGAAACTGATATCTCTTGTGTTATTAAGTTTTAATGTCGATCAATTTTTAGGCATCTAGTAGATATGATTATATATTTTGTCCAAATGATAGCATACGATTTGTAGGAAGGGAATTTGGGCCGAATGTACAAATCTGCATGCCTAGGTTGCTACTAGTGGTTAACAGATTTCCTTTAAAAATACACTATGAAGAGAATCGTTCCTGGTGGGGTGTCACCATTGATTAAAGGGATTTCACCAGACCCATAGTAAAAGCATTTACTTTAAGAACTTCAAATTGATTAATGAGACACATTCTTGAGCAATAAAACCTGAACTACATGTTTAATGATGGAAAAAAAGAATTATATACTAGCATTACGTTCTAAAGCCCTCTTACAAGTAATATTACATAATTTTGACCACCTAAATAGGTGACATTAGATAACATTAAATAGGAATGTATATGGTAAATTATTATGCTATATGATAAGTGACTCACTATGAATGTTAATTTTAATGTACTGTAAATCACCTTTTATTTGCAATATAACTTTATTTTTGCTATAACGCGATTCTGTTTTTATTCCCGCGTATAATTTTATTATTTATGTTTATTGGCTCTAAATAAAAAAAAATTGCCTGGTACGTGACAATGAATTATCTACTGTCTCACTCACTCGATCCTTTCTGCGCCATCAGGTGCATGAGATGGTTACAAGGGACTTCCATCTGGCTCGGTCTGCAGCTGCTCATGCTGCTGTTTCCATGCATGGTTAGACCTCTGCTCTTCAGGTCTTTCAGGACAGTTCTTCTCCAAGTCTCCTTAGAATGGCCTCTGTTTCTTTTTCCCTGCGGTGTCCATGTAAGAAGAAATCTACTGTCTGGTTTTCATAAATGCATCCACTTGAGACAAACATAAAATGTATGAATCATAAAAATCATATGTAGATGAAAGTGGAACATTGTATCACATGTACCACATAAATAAGCTAGAAAATCTAAAGTCATGCTTGTCATACAATTTAGTCACTGTCAGATTTGAAACAAATTACTGAAAACCAACTTTTATTCACATGCTTGATATTTTCATGTTTCAGTATTTTTTTAACTCATGAATATGTCTCACTACATGTCTGAATTATTTAATTTTGTACAAATGTGAAATTTTTCTCATTATGAAAATTAAGTCTCCACTGATGGATTTCAAAAATGAATCAGGATTATTATTAACAGCAGTCCTACATATTTAATCATTAATTTTTATTCCTAAGAGTCCAATCCCTGAAAAAAAAAATTGTGGTTGTGCATGTATCTAAAATCAATTTGTTCACTGCATATAACATTTTGAAATCGTTAACTGAACTCTGTTACTCTAAATTTAAAGAACAGCTTAATTAAAAGCATTCAGAAGAGCATTTTATTTTAAGCAGTATGAGGAGAGAGAAATTGAAGAAATATATTACTCTAGACATTTATATTATTTTATAAGGAACTTTGTTCAAAGTTATATATTGCTTATTCAACACATACTTGAAAACACTGATATGAACAATGTGGTTAATTTACAAGTCTCTGTGTTTTCTTAAATCCTTGGTGTGCTACCCAAACCAATATTGACTGAATTCTCTTGCACAAACATTGCTGCGTTTTCTTTGGAATGATTGATGTCCAGGGTTGTGGAGTCCAGTCCTTTACTGGTCCAAAGTTTGTCATCATCTTTGAGTGCCATATCCTATTCATTAATTCTTTCTGCTCTTTAAATTTTACCTTTTGTATCAAAGCATAAAGCTCTAAATATAGATCGAAATTCAGTCTATGGACAGGAATTGTATTTGCAGAATGTAAAGGAATCCATTAATTGTTCTGGATCAGATATTGGTCATGTTTCTACTATAATGTCTTGTAATGTGTTAAATTACTCTCATTTGGGCTGTAAGTATAAAGATTTATTTTATTCAGTTGAGGTGTTTGGATAAAGCTAAACCAGATGACCAAGTACGTGTGATATAGTTTCTTTTATGAATATGGCATAACTGGAGCCATCTGAATTGCATTAGAAATATTTAGCACAGAAATGTGATAACTAAAGACGATGGACTTGTAAAAGATGTGTCAAAAAATTAAATACCCAGTTTGAATTGATATTAGATCAGGGGAAAAAATTAATACATATATATAGAGAAAGGTAATGAATTTTTTTTTTTTTCAATCTAAAAATCCTTGCAGGTATTTGGTATTGATTATTGAAAGGACGTAGAACAATATATTACAGTTAATGGGTTAAGGTAGACTTTTGATATAAACTGACAATACTCATTTTCGTTCCATCAATTTCGAAGTCAAGAATTCTGCTTGGAAGTTTCAGGGTATCTTTTATATGTAAAAGGTAAGTAGAGTATATAAGATATTTTATTTTTAAAAAAAAATTGATAGTTTAACTTAGTTGTGTAGGAAGGATCCAGTTTAGTAACTATAAGATGGTAAAAGTGAAATGTTAAAATGTACGTTATTGGTAGGATTTCTAATTGAATATCAATTGTACATGTGTGTATCAGAGACTGTGCTTATTGGAAAGACAATAGACCCTCAAAATATGCTTCACTAAACGAAGGACATGTGCACAATACTTTTAATGTATATTTATGGATTTGTACACCTCTTCTAAAACAAATTTCGATGGGAAAAAATCTGGAATTTATATTTTGTAGTTTTTGTATATTTTTCTTTGAATAATGCAACATTTTTATGATTTTATATCTTCCGAAAACCCCTGGTAATGCAAGCTAAATTTTTGTCTATGAACATCTGATGGCACTATAATCTTGAATTAAGAATTTCTTGAAAAATTATCAGTAGGTAAGGTACCGTATTTGGGGGAATATAATACACACTTTTTTCCTTAAATAAATTTCTGTGAGAAAGGGATGTGTATTTTACATCACAATGGGATTTTGATAAGTTTTTCTTTCAGGTGAAACATGGCTATGTCCTTAAGAAAAGCAAAAAAGTTCTCCCCAGAGTCCATATTGTATATTTCCTTGTTACTGTAATGACCTTATAAGCAAGTCCTTTATAATCAAGTTTTACTGTATTTAGGAGAGATGCAGATCTTGTAGCTTATGGATTTATCAAGTTTAAATCTCCTGTAAAGTTCTCCCCAGGGTCCATATTATATATTTCCTTATTACTGAAATGACCTTATAAGCAAGTCCTTTATAATCAAGAGAGATGCAGATCTTGCAGCTTATGGACTTATCAAGTTTAAATCTCCTGTTCTTACAAATTTTATACTTAAGAAATGAGGGGGGGGGGGCAATACTTGCATGTTCATAATAATTTCATAGATCACTTAATTTTTAGCCAGATTTAATTTCTGTAGAATACTGACTAGAGTGTGACATTAAAACCTGAACAGACCAAGAGAGGGGGGAGATCTCAATGTCAGGGTATTTAAATGTTTAGCAAGTGGAACAAAGGAAATTGATCATCAGATTTAAATGTTATTCATTTGATTTAGTAAGTGTACATACCATTTAAACTTGAGATGAATACACAGTATAGCTCTTGAAGAGTAAATTTGGACCCTTAATGGTTAAAAGTTTGCATTGACTGTAAACTTAAATGGTTTTCTAGGGATTGCCCCTCTAAGCAGAAGTGTTTTACATAGGGATAAGGTTTTGAGGTTTTTCTTTGAAATGTTTCTATTTTCAAACTTTCAATGAAAATACAAGTACACTTGAGAAACATATTGTATATAAAAGGATTCATGTAAGAGAGCAGGAACCAGCTGTCACAGTAACATGTACCTGGTAAACACAATTTCATATCCAAGTAAGGCTCATAATTATTTTAAAACTGTTTTTTTTTTACTTTATACCTAGAAATTTAGACAATACTTTTAGCACAAGAACTTTAAATATAATGTATCTGACATTGAGAAGCATGTGCACGTATAGCTCAACTTTTTATCTGTAAGGTCTTGTCTTGGTCTGAAAAGAAGTAAGCCTAGGTCACGCAAGTCGTATGACCCCCAACTCAAACGACGTTTGGTGTTAGACCATCGATGCGACAAACGAGTAGGTGATCTAGACTTAAAAGAAGTCATCATTTAGAATATGGAGGAAACCAAATTTTATAAGATATATTTTAGCTCACCTGAGCTAAAGGCTCCAGTAAGCATTTTGGATCAAAATGTGTGTCCCTGATCTGACATTTGGCATGATTGTAAATGTTATTGACATCTTTATTAAGAATTATTTAGTCCAGTATATCAGTATATGTAAAAAAGGTATGATATTAACCAAAATATACCAGAATTTTGATAATATTGCGGTCTGCCTAGCACGTACCATATGTTGAAAATAAATTGGATAAACTCTTTCCATGTATTACAAGTTTATATGACAGAGAACTTCATTTTATCTAAAATGGATTACCGGTAATGATTGATTTAAACATGAATTTATCTTTATCAACTATGTTTTCTTTATAATAAATGCAATGAAAATATAGTTTATATCTTTCAAGATCATTGTTGATGCTCATAGCCTGACTTGTCTGATTTTGCCAGCAAATTGTGCATACAGAATGTTGCATAATGGAGTGTGCTTTGATTTAAGATTTCTTAATACTTATCCAATGTTTGCAAAGCAAGGGATTGCTTTAATGACTTTCAAGTTCAGTATTACCTATCAGCCATATGGTCTTTAAAAATAGAATGTCAATAAATTGATAAGTTTCTATAAAAATAATGATATTGACCTAAGATCAAAATTCAGAAATTAATTAAAGACCCCTGTTTTTGCTGCAGAAAGAGACCTGAAGTGCTTTGGTTGATTTTTTTTGTCCTTAAAGGTTGATAAAACATGTTTTCTTGAATGGAGGGCTCTTATGCATTCCTTAGTCCAAAATGTGTGAGGGAGAGAAAAAATCTCGGTATAGAGTTGGTTTTAAGTGGAAATTTATAGCAACAGATGATTGAAAACTATCAAGAGCTACATATTTCTCCTGGACTCCTTAGTAGTGTTGGTTATTTAAACATTAATGAAGGAGAAGAAACATTGTTTCAAATTTTCTTTTTATGGAGAATATCATTCTTGAATTGTTCATGTTTTCATGTATATAACCAAGTTTATCTTGGGAAGAAAACCAAGTAGCTGTTTTAGGTCTGGATTAAAAACCAAAGAAATTTATAATTAATGAAGGAATTATTAGGAATTGACAATTGTTATTTCATTAAAATGTTTGTGTCGGGCATCAGTGAAAATTAAAACTTGTGAGATTTAATCCCAGACCAAATGAGCAACATTCGATTTTGAAAAGGGAAATTGTGATATATCTTAAACTTATTGGCATTTTGTCGATAGGAAAGTGCAAATGGGCTCATTTTTTTCCATAAAGATCTGGCTGTTTTTTCACCATGTTGAACATTTACCTGTGCCAAAAGTCAAACACAATGGTACAAGTCAGACAGGTGATGTTGAAAAACCTCAGAGGAATTCTCGACAAGGGACCACTGTGTTGTACGAGGTTTTTCTCTCCATATATACAAGTTAAATCTTAGATCTAATACTGAGCTAAGTGGCATATGAAAGGATTTTACATTTCTTTGATTTTTTTTTGACAAAAATCGTTTAAGTGATATTCAGATTTGGATTAAAAAAAAAGTTTTATTTAACGTCTGTGGTGACAACAGTTAATTGATGACTAATTAATCAGTGATATGCTGAATCTTGATAGAAATATTAACTTCACATCTCCTCCACTGTGGCAAGAAAAATATGCAGTTCTTCCTCCAATGTAAGTGTACCTCAGAATCACTCAGGTGACATTGTATTTGTATTTTGTTCTGTTGTAAAGGGCTGTTGATCTGGGAATAAATATGCCATAAAACATGACATTTGAGAATCAATCATCTGATGATCAATATTAGCTGATAACACCTGACAAAAGAGAATTTGGAGTAATTCTGAAGTGTTCACTATGATATGGTGAAAGATTTTGAAAAAATAAAAGCCTTTGCCGATAATGTAACGGTGTGTAATAACTAAATGACAAGCATCTGAATCAAGTTGCAGTGGCTAGAGAAAGAATTCACCCTTACAAAATTTCCCTTTTCCTTTCCTTTTGCTAACTGTTGTAGAAATTTATTTCATTGTAAATGTATTTTATTTGCACCTGTGTAATTTTTAGCTCACCTGAGCTGAAAGCTTAAATGACCTTTCCTGAACTTGTGTCTGGCATCCATCCATCTGTCTATCTGTCCCTTTGTCTGTGTGGATTTTTCCACATTTTTGGTGTCTTCTCTCTGAAGCAGGTAAGCCTTATTTAGATCAAACTTGCGTGAATGATACCAATGTAAAATGCACACTACCAGCCAGCTTCAGATGCTGGATCTGACGTACATTTTCTGGATAAGTGACCAGGTTAAAGTTTTGGAGCAGGTCTCATTTCCAAGTAACTTTTTAAAACTTACATGGATGATACATCTAAGTATATATACACACTACCAGACTTGCTTCAAATGCTGGATCTGATTTACATATTCCAGATGAGAATTTAAACCAGGTTATTGTAGCATGCAGGTTTATTCTAAAGAAGCTATTTGCCCTACCTGGACCAAACTTGCAATAGATGATATATCTAAGGATGCTCTCTACTAGGCATGCAGAAAGGATGCGAAATATGATCTACATTAACTAAATGAGTGACCAGGTTAAAGATTTTGAAGCAGTTTCTTTCTGAGGTATAAGCCCTAAGTTTTTAAACTTTGCACAGATGATACATTTATATGCATACTACCGGAGTTGCTTAGGACACTGGATCTAACCTACATATTCCAGAAAAGTGACCAGATTAATGTTTTTGGAGCAGATAAATTTCCAATCCACTATAAGACTTACCTGGACCAATCTCACATGGTTGATGCATCTGGGGATAGATATTACAAGATTTGTTTCTAGATGTGACCTACATTTTCCAGATGAATGACCAAGAAGGTCCATATTCTTATGAGGACATGTAACTGTCCATACTTTCCTGAACTTTCCTGAACCGAACTTGTATAAATGATGCATCTATTAGTATTGTACACTACTTGTTTATTAGCTCACCTGAGCCGAAGGCTCAAGTGAGCTTTTCTGATCAAAATTTGTCCGTTGTCTGTCGTCGTTGTTGTCGTTGTCGTTGTCATTGTTGTCGTCGTAAACTTCTCACATTTTCATCTTCTTCTCAAGAACCACTGTGCCAATTTCAACCAAACTTGATACAAAGTATCCTTGGGTAAATGGGATTCAAGTTTGTTCAAATGAAGGGCCAGGCCCTTTTCCAAGGGGAGATAATTATGAATAAAAAGAAAATTAAATGCATTTTTTAAATATCTTCTTCTCAAGAACCACTGGGCCAGGAAAGATGAAACTCATGTGGAATCATCCTCAGGTAGTGTAGATTCAAGTTTGTTCAAATCATAACCCCCCGGGGTAGGGTTGGGCCAAAATGGCCGATCAAAGTTTTACATAGGAAAATATAGAAAAAATCTTTAAAAATCTTCTTCTCAAGAACCACTGGCCCAGGAAAGATGAAACTCATGTGGGATCATCCTCAGACAGTGTTGATTCAAGTTTGTACAAATCATGACCCCCGGGAGTAGGGTGGGGCCAAAATGGCCGATCAAATTTTTACATAGAAATAAATAGGGAAAATCTTTAAAAATCTTCTTCTCAATAACCACTGGGCCAGGAAAGATGACACTCATGTGGAATCATCCTCAAGTAGTGTAGATTCAAGTTTGTTCAAATCATGACCCCCGGGGGTAGGGTGGGGCCAAAATGGCCGATCAAAGTTTTACATAGGAATATATAGGAAAAATCTTTAAAAATCTTCTTCTCAAGAACCACTGGGCCAGGAAATATGAAACTCATGTGGAATCATCCTCAGGTAGTGTAGATTCACATTTCTTCAAATCATGACCCCCGGGGGTAGGGTGGGGCCAAAATGGCCGATCAAAGTTTTACATAGGAACATATAGGGAAACCTTTTAAAATATTCTTTTCAAGTACTTCAAAGCCAGGCTTCGTTATATTTATAGGGAATCATCCTCAGGTAGTGTAAATTCAAGTTTGTTCAAATCATGACCCCCTGGGGGGGGTGTAAAATTCAAGCGCCCCCCTCCCCCATTTTACTTTCAGTTCTGATCTGATCTGTGTTTTTTCCTAGCCAATTGCTTAGGTGAGCAATGTGGCCCCTGGGCCTCTTGTTAATGCAGTATTAGGTTTTGTCTTAAAGACAACTTCTATTGAATTGAGCTTTTTTGTAAAGTGTGATCTTTTGTTTTTTAGAGGAAAAAAAGATAAAAGAAAGATAACTCTCGCTGAAGGAAGCATTAAACAGACTGATGCATTGCTGTTTATTATGTTTTTAGACATATAATTATTTACTTTATTATAATTGGCTTGTGAGAAGGATTTAAACTGAATAATTACTCAAAAGAGTATGGATTACATATGAATTATGACCTAGTTTGGGAAATTGCATTTGAAAGATATTGTGTTCCAGTTATTGTAATTAATGTCTATTTTTATAATCAAACTCTGATCGTTCAATTAAACTTTAAGCATAGAGTAATGATTATGCTTTTAAAAAAACCATGCCAATTTGAAATTTTCATTAATAATTTTTAGCTCATCTGAGCCGAAGGCTCAAGTGAGCTTTTCTGATCACATTTTGTCCGTCCGTAAACTTTTCACATTTTTAACTTCTTCTCAAGAACCACTGGGCTAATTTTGATTAAACTTGGTACAAAGCATTCTTGGGTGAAGGGAAATTTAAATTGTTAAAATGAGGGGCCAAGTCCCCTCACAAGGGGAGATAATCAAGAAAAGAAAAAAATAGGGAGGGGTCATTAAAAAATCTTCTTCTCAAGAACCAATGGGCAAGAAAAGCTGAAACTTATGTGGAAGCATCCTGTGGTAGTGAAGATTCTTAATTTTTCAAAGCTTGACCCCCGTGGGTAGGGCGAGGCCACAATTGGGAATCAAAGTTTTACATAGAAATATATGGGAAAAATCTTTAAAAATCTTCTTCTCAAGAACCACTGGGCCAGCAAAGCTGAAACTTGTGTGGAAGCATCCTGGGGTAGTGTAGATTCTAAATTGTTCAAATCATGACCCCCGGGGTAAGGCGGGGCCACAATGGGGAATCAAAGGTTTACATAGAAATATATTAAAAAATCTTTGAAAATCTTTTTCTCAAGAACCACTGAGTCAGAAAAGCTAAAATTTATGTGGAAGCATCCTGGGGTAGTGTAGATTTCAAATTGTATAGATGATGATCATTGGGGTAGTTTGGGTCACAAAATGTATTACAAGGAAGAAATCTGGTAAAGAACAGAATGGTCAAAGCTTCTCAGGTGAGCGATAGGGCCCATGGGCCTCTTCATATAAATCTTTTCTGTATATGTCTTAAAATTTGACATGTATTCATTGTAACAAATTGTTACAATTAATGGTAATCACAGTTAAGAAATGCAGAGTTGGCTCATCTTCACAGAAAAATTCCATACCAGATTTTTCTTTTACTAGGGAATAGTAAAGCTTAAATAAATTTTACTTCATTGTTTTTAAATCCCAATTAAGTGAATGTAAATATTTGTAACCGGTCAACAAACTTTACAATTTCAAAAATTAGGCCTGCTAAACAATTTTATATGGTATAATAAAGCCATTGATTAACCCTGCGAGGACAACAAGGTGAAATAAGGACCCTACTGACTAGACCAGTCCCATGAAGTGACCTGACTTGACTGAGGTCACATGGCACAACTCTGCACATTTAGAACTTTTTAAAAATTTATATTGTAAAAACTTCCTTTTTTCAGTCAGGAGGAGATGAACGCTGATGAAGATGGTGACCCTGATGAAGGCGGGGGGCATCACATCATCTCCTGGGGATGTGGAGAATTCGGTCAGCATTGCCATGGTTACAAGGAAGATGTGGAATTCTCCAAAGGCCTTCTGAAGGGATTTCCCTCGGGGCAGACCAAATTTATTGCATGTGGGGCTAGTCACACTGTTCTAGTCACAGGTATATATTATTTTGTTTGGTTACTTTTGAAGATTTATACAAATTTAAAAAATGAATAGATAACCCAAATACGACACTATGTATTAAAAAAGAACATTTTTCTTAAAAATTCATTTATGGAAAAATTAACAAATTTGTATCTTTTACTATTCTCAAGATATATCCGGGAAGCAATGCATGAATAAAATATCTGATACATACCTCTAATTGTAAGAGTTCTCAAGATATAATTGTAAGATGTAAAAGACTAACAGACAGGTACTATGCAGGCATGTTATATGACTGCTCTGCAGATGATTGACACCAAAAAAAAATCAATAATTTTTTCCAACCATTATGATTTTAAACCTTTCGGAAGTTTTGCACAGTATTCAAAATGACAGCTTTAACTAGAGGTACTGTGAGCAATGAGCTCTCTAAATGATACCCCCTGGCTCCCATATGATTATAATGGCAAAGTCCATGGCTTGCTCTGGAAATCCTGCAATAAGTGTCAGATCAAAAAGTAAAGTACAAAGAGCACAATAGCATTATATATTAATAAAGAATCTGTGAAAGTTATTAAATTTTAATCAGTGGTATAGGAGGAGTTGCAGATAAGAGATGGGTACCCTTCAATAGTATTGAAAGAATGGCCATGTCCATGTCAGATCCAAAAGTAAAATAGGAGATACCTAATGAACTATGTAACAAAAAGATTCTGTGAAAGTCTCATTCAATTTCATTCAGTGGTATAAGAGGAGTTGTGAATAAGAGATGGGTATGCCTACCCAAAAGCGTAACAGACAAACGTACAGACAAAGAGATGAACGAATATCCCAATTTCTATATACCCTACCACTTTTCAAGCAGGGGGTATAATAAAAATGGTCATTTTGTAAAACAGTCATTCCCGTTAATGCAGTTCTTGTATGTCAGAATGCAGGGAATAGTAAGAACATGAAATTTGTTTTAATTCGTAAAGGATCTTGGAGTTATCTTTCTTGTGCCAGGAAAAGATTTTTTTAAAAAACAAATTGATAAAGAAATATAATTCAGGAATATAACTAGTGATTAAGAGGGCATATGAATAGTTTTCAGATATGTATCTGATATCAAGTTGGCATTATCTTTAATAGGTTCTGTTTTGAATTCAGGAAGTCCATAAGTTAAAATATTTTTTATCATTTCTAGTGCATGCATGGTTAAGAATTACAAAAATCAAAAGTTATTTAAGATCTATAATTATTGGATTAATTTTAAGAATAATGGTTGTAACTATGTCATTCACATGATAATCTTTGGTTAGGAAAATGATTGATTTAAACTAAATGTTCTCGTTTTTAACCACAAAGATGCTAGTGTTCATTTATTTCAAGTGCCATCAAATGACAGAATTCCATTATATGAGTCTTCAGGGGAACAGAAAAAACCTCAGTGGTTTAAACCGAGATTAAACAAGAATTCTGGTGAGAGTTGCGGGAGAATTAGTCTAACAAGCCGTGGAGTTGGTAGAGGGGACTAAAAATGTCAGGCAGTGACAGATGGGGTGATGGCTAGCCTGATATGGTTATGAACTACAAGTGGAGTCCTCTGAATAATTTAAAAATTTCAAGAGATCCCTCATGTGCATTTATGCTGAAGTAATTATAAAAAATGACCTTTCCACTGCAGTGGTCATTTCCTTGCCCAAAATACATGACAAAACCACTGGTGTGTAAAATACAAATAAATAGTACGGTTCGTCATTTACCAAATTTGATGAAGTAGCATCTCAGGAAGTTATCTCTTGAGTTTTTTGTGAAAAAGCACAAAATTAGCTGTCACTTTTTTGTAAGCCTAGCAGAAGATTGATCGTTAATCCAATACAGAAAAAAATGAGTTTTTTGAGGAATATGACATTGAATTAGCCGAGTGGATCTGTTGTGCAATTTCAATAAAAGGGTCTCTAATAGAAAAGATGCAGAGAGATAGTAATCCAGTGTGGCAAGTTCCTCAGTCTTTTTTATGGATAGAGAAAAAAGGATATTTTTCTTCAATAAATTTTAGAAATGGAAAACAAACATGGACAGTTAATGTTGTTTGTTGAGAATGTCCTCAGTGAGTCACTGTGTGAACAATCAATAAATCAGTTCAAGAAGCCATGAAAAAGTTTTTTGAATCTACACAATTTGAAATAAAATGGTAATTTGAGTTTTGACTTCAAGCAGGCCTTAACACTAGCTGTCACTTTGTTCTTCAATAATTGCTGGGAATATATACAAAAAGCTACATTTCACTGTCCAGAAAAATACCAGTCTTTAAATTGTCTCTTTATGACTCGCATTTAAGTTGGACATGAGTTTTGGACCAAAATTTAACTAATTAAAAAAAATCATATAGATGAGTACCAGGTATATATGGTATTCATCCTTAATTTTACAGTAAAACTTCATTATCTTGAAAATTGATATCTCGAAACCATGAATATATTGGATGAGACCCAACCACTTTTTTGTGGTCAGAAGACCTAGCTATTGATATCTGTTTTCCTCCATCATTGTAATAAACTTATGAACATTTTCATCTTCTCTAGAACCATTCAACCAAATTAATTCAACTAATTTTTGCAATTATCCTGTAAGCATCTATGAGTAAAGAGGATCAAAATATGTCAATTTCATGGTCATTGTCCAAGGGACAAGGTTGGGGCTAAAACCACCAAAATTAATACAATCTTTGAAGAGCTTCTTCTTTTCTCTTGAACACCAAACAGTCAAACTGTCATGATTATAATAAAGATGAAGTATGTCCCCTACCATCATTTTCAAATTCTTGGTCCATGGTCTGGAGGTGTGATGTTAGAGTGTAGTTCAATTAAGCATATTTATGTCTCCCCTTCCGAAGGGGAGACATATTGTTTTTGTCGATTTTCTTATTCTTCTTCTTCTTCTTCTTCTTCTTCTTATTATTCTTATTCTTCTTCTTCATCCAAATTTTGTCCAGGCCGTAACTTGAATACCCTTTGACCTGAAGACTTCATACTTGAAACTTAGATAGATGACCTTGAGGCGGAGTGTCCGCCTTCAAAATTTTTGACCTTGATTTATATATAAGGTCAAGGTCAAACTTTTACATTAAAATAGAGTTTTGGCAATAGCTTGAGTACCCTTTAATATTAGGACTTCAAACTTGAAATATAGAAAGAAGACATTAAATACAAGATGTAGTGCACCTAAACTTTGACCTTGACCCCTTTCTATGTTCAAGGTCAAATAGAGAAAAAACATGATTTTAACATAACTTTAGATACCTTAGACATTTAGACTTCAAACTTGGAATATGCAGAAGACACATAGGAGAAGGGTGTATGTGATCAAAATTTTTGACCTTGATCCAATGTTTATAGGGTCAAGGTCAAACTTTCACAACAAAATAGAGTTTAGGCCATAGCTTGAATACCATTTGATATTAGGACTTCAAACTTAAAACATAGAAGGGAGACATTAAATACATGATGCAGTGCACAAGAACTTTGACCTTGACCCTTTTTTTGTTCAAGGTCAAATATAGAAAAACATGATTTGACCACTACTTGAGATATCTTTGAGATTTAGACTTCAAACTGGGAACATGCAGAGGACACATTGGAGAAAGTTTATGTGATCATATTATATGACCTTGATCCAATATTATTAGGTCAAGGTCAAATTTTCACATCTAAATAGAGTTTATGTCATATCTTGAGTACCCTTTGATATTAGGACTTCAAACATGTAACATAGAAAGAAGACATTAAATACAAGATCTAGTGCACAAGGACTTTGACCTTGACCCAAGGTCAAATAGAGAAAAAAAAACATGTTTTGAACATAACTTGAGAATCTTTTGACATTTAGACTTCAAACTTGTAACATGCAGAGGACACTTAGATGGAGAGATTATGTGATGAAAATTTTTGACCTTGATCCAATTATTATTAGGTCAAGGTCAAACGTTCATATGAAATATATTTGAATTGATAACTTGATACCTTTCTTGACATTAGGATTGTTATTTGGAACAAGTAAAGACAACTTTAAGCCTAAATACACTACATCAATTTTTTTGACCTTGACCATTTTCTTCTTTTAAGATTAAATTAAGAAAAAAGCAAGACCAGACAAAAACTTTAGATCCTATAAAAGACTTGAAAGATGCACTGCATTATTCTTTTTCACCTTCATAGTAAAACTGCATTTGTTAATGTTGTTAAAGAAGGGGAGACATGTGTTTTTTGTTAAAAAAACAATACCCACTAGTTTTAAAATGCATGAATTGTTAAAAAAAAAATCCTCATCTCCCCTCCCTTCCCCTTATCTATGATCACCCTACTTCTCTTGTTAATAATTTTCAGTTTATTTTTGTGATATTATGTTATTGATCCCTAACATAATTGTATTATACCCAGGTGACCCTTAAGGCCCTTTGGCCTTTGTATGTTCTCATAGATAACTTAAAACTAAATACTTAAGCATTATTTATTTGGGATTTCTTTTTTCTTTTTTAGAGTACTGTTTAGCCAAAAATTTTATTGTACTGAAAAAATATAACTTTGCAGATAAAAGGAACCCTTTGTTAGTTTTTTCTCCATAAGCTTTTGACCTTTCCCACTCTGGTCGACAGCGGCAATAACAGATATGGGCCTGGTTGTATAGCAGACCATTAAAGGAGACAAATGTCATCTTAGGAATCTAGCATTTCTTCTCCTATAGCAATTCCAAGGGATAGCAATGACCATCAAAATTGATCTCACAGAATTTATAGTGTCGACTTAAGAATTGAAATATTCATAGAGACTGGGCACTCTAGTATTTTGATACATTCATAAAAGCAATTTTTCCGTGAACTATAGCAATTCCCATTAATGGGCAGAAATCAGAAAATGACTAGATATTGTAGATTTATTCATGATGTGACAACAGAAATTAATCGCTTATTTCTGAAGATGAGCAATAAGCAGTCGAGAGAGCAATCTTCAGTCATAACCTATTCAATCTCATAATTCTATCCAATGCAAATTACTGACAATGGCTTAACATTGGAAATATGGAAATTTTATTTCTGTGACTTATTTGTCTTCATTGCGTTATAGCTGAAATCTCATTTACAGTTGCAATAAAGAGAAAATTGAAAAATAATAAAATTTGGAGTTTAATGCATGGTCTTTATTGTTTTGTATTTCTAGACCTAATGACAAAAATATATGTGAAAGTAATTTTCTTTTTGACCTTCATGTGACCCACACACAGATAATATTTCTGTTTTATGTTTCAGATAACAATGAAATATATTCCTGGGGAAATGGAAACAGTGGACAGTATGTATACATTCTTTTTTTACTTGTAGGAAATATTCAAATTCAGTAGTACATGTGTTTCAATGAACTGGTATAATAGAGTGTGTTTGAAATATATGGAGATAGCAAACAGTATTCAAGCTCAAAAGTCCATAAAGCAATGCAAAATAGGAGCAGAGCAAACACAGACCTTCATACATCAGAGGTGGGAACAGGTGCCATAGAGGAGTAAGCATTCCCTGCTGACAGGTCACTTGCCGTGTGCTCCTTGTCATGATCAGGAAACAGTGAAAAAAATATGTCAATTACAATTGGTATGAAAACGTCAGTCAGCATTTGACTCAAAGATAAATTGTATTTGCTTACAAGGTCATTGTATTGGCCATAGAACTTACGAAATGATGAATTTAAATGAGACTGCTAAAACTGTATGTGTACATAAATTAGCATATTCAAAATTTAGTGCAATCACCTGGTATGGAGTGTTTGGCGTAGTCATGACTTAGCACTACTCATGTAGCACTAAAAAATAAAATAAGATGTTTATTGTCTATGAGTCTAAGTAAAATAGGAATTCAAATTTACATTAAAATGTACAGAAATAAATCTTAAAATTTTCTCAAGAACCACTGGACTAGAAAAGCTGAAATTCATATGAAAACATTCAAGGGTAGTAATGATTCTAATGTGATATGGTGAAATAGTTTTAATGTAGTTTATACATATGAAGATTATAATGCATATTTAACAAAATAATATTTGGTAAAAAAAAAAAAGTGTGGTCATGGTTGGATTTGAACTGTGGTCCTTTGGATTGTAGGGCGGGTTGCCTATCAGCTGGACAACAGAGTAATATGACCATTTAATCATAAATCATTTAGATAGCCATGATATTAATTAAATCTTACTTCAATAAATATTTTATGTAAAAATTATTCTTGGATTTATGTAAGTTCCTTATTCAAAATGTCGATCTCAATATAGGAAAATAATGAAATAATAATGTTTCTTTAATGTAATAATTTTTATTCCTTTGTTTGAATCGACGGTTGTTAATAATAAGACATGCCATGTTGCGCTTCGAAAGCACTGCTACCTAGAAGCATTTGGAATTTCAAATTAATTACAGTTTATCTTCATAGAAGTTATATCAAGGCATGTTAGGCCTAAAATAAAATTTTATTTGTTTGCAGTTGCCTACCGACCCACTGAAAATGCACCTGACCCAAACTTTTTAAAGCCTGGGATTTTGTAAATTATGTATTTTTTATTTTTCAGGATATTAAAACTGTTTCATTTTGATTTTTTTTACATTTGTTTTTTGTCAATCAGTGGTTTATAACAAGAGTGGACCTTATTCAAGTTTGTTGGGCCTTTGAAAAGCTTTATTTTTTGTTATCTATCAAAAATCTGAAAATATATTTTTTCCAAAAAAAAAAAAATGCCTAACTACCTACCTATTTTAAGCCTGGCCTTAATAACAGAGATTTGATGGATCATGATCCATGGGTTTTTCATTACTCCCTTACTCAGGGCCATCAAATGTAGTAGGAAAGGAGAAATGCACAAAGAAAACATATCGCTAGACAGGGAATCGAATCCGGGACCCCTGTATCACTAGTCAGGTGCTCTACCGATTGAGCTACCCAGGCTGATATCCACGGTCCGTATAAAGCCCAAACTTCTACACTAAATTGTTCAATTCATGACCCCCAGTGGTTGGATTGGGCCACAACAGGTATAACAAGGAGGAAAATCTGATGAAGAACAGCAGGGCCAAAGTTACTCAGGTGTGCACTGTGGCAAATGGGCCTCTTTTATCAGGGGAGATGATCAAATGAATTGAATGTTATGGTTATACAAAATGTGTCTAAGAAATGCAAAAAAAAAACACAAACTTTTGCCAAGAAGGAAAAAAATTACATATATAACTGTAGATCACTTAAATTGTGATGCACCTAATATTTTTGTTAGATACACTGTATAGGCAATCCAAAGAATTGTGGTTAATTATTGATTTAAATTATATTAAGGAATACTTATATGCACAAGAGAAAAAATTTTGTCTTGTGCAAATACACGAAAATTAAGCTCATACAAAAAGTCATTTGCAGTTTTAATTAGTGCATAGATGTTATGATGCAGAAAGAGCGAGAATAAAACTGTGCTATTTACAATATTTAGCTTAAATTTTCAAAGGTTCTTAAACTTTGAATTATTAATTTGATGACCATTTAAACCAAAAAGGAAATATCCTTATGGTAGTCAAATTTCTGTATCTGATGGCATTTGAAATGAGAGTCAAGACTTCTGAACCTTTCTGCTAGTCTGAAATTGCCTAGTATTAAATGCAATATGATTTGGAGACCTAATCATTACATCTCATAATTAAATGCCAAGAAAAACAAAGGAAAATGCAAAAAGTCCCTGATAAAAAATTGCGAGAGACGGTACTGTCCTGATTTTTCAAGACGAGGTAATTACAGGATTCCCCTACCAGACTAGTGACTGACAAAACATTATCTAGTTATTAACCCCGGGGCAGTACTGAGGCAAAAGAGGTTGTCGCCTGGTGACAAAGGATCAAATATCATATTTGTAACAGCTAGGCAATGGAAAGGATGTGACATTCCAAGAAAAAAATACCATGATAGAATTTTCAACCATTGGTCCTAATCAGAGTTAAGTTTTGTTAAAGGAATTGCTTATGTACACCTCTCTTTAGGTCCTCTGTAATTAAAATGGAATTGATGACTGAAAAAAAGTTGGAAAAAATAAGAAAGAAAGCCTTCATTTCAGGCCTTAATTGTAATTTCACAACTTGATCATACTGCGGGTGTTTGAAGATGTCAGTTTAGATCATGCATTAATTCAGTTTGTGTGAGCAGAGGTCTTTTGGAGTGTTGCATGGATGTCTTGGGGGTTACAATGCCGTACCATGTGGTTGAAGCCTCCATCACACCCTTTGTAATGATGGTGTCTTCTAAAGATTCTCTAATCTTTTCTATTGCAGATTAAAACCCAACTTTTGACACAAAAGTTCATACATTTTTAAGAATGACAAAATTGATCTCTGAGGTTTTGAAAGTCAAAATAGTTCTGTCTAGAGTGGGTTACACTTGAATGTATACAAGCATTGCAGAGACAAGATGAAGTAAATGTAACTCTTAGTGTATTGATAGAGCCAACAAATTTTAATCACCAATGATTAGCTGTGTTTTATCACCTGGCCTATTGTTGTGATTCCTTCTTCTTGTTCATAACATATGTATATACGAGTGGCTTAAAATGTTATATAAGCTTAATTTGTTATGTCTGTTAGCTTCACAATATCTTTAAACCAAAGGGGATAAAAATCACTTCTACAAGTGTCAATTCATTATCAAAGCATGTTTAACTATATTGTGATATACAATTTTATGATGTTTCTGATTAGCTGCTTTTCAGGGTCTATTCTCCTAGTTTATGCCCAAGATGGCACCAAATGCAGGTACTACTGTATGTTCAGAAACACATTTTTTGTTCTTTGACTTTTCATCTCAACAGATTATTGAGGTAATTACTAAATACTCTGATTAATTGGATAGCAAACTTCTTCAATGCCATTTTATTACACCAAAGCACACAAATTCAATAGTCCATGCTAGAACAGTGTATAATGGGGAAAATATGTCCCATAAACCGTGCTTGTTAGTTAGCCATTATCTCAAACTCTTTAATTTTTATGTTTTTATAAATATAACCTTATAAAAAATAATTTATATGTATTCATGTGATCAGGTGTCATTACCTTGTGCACTAAAAGAAACAACTAGTTAGGTACTTAAGGATTATTATGAGCAATTCATCTTGCTTGATCAAGAAATGTTAATTTGTTCTGACAATTATATTCCTTATCAAAAACCATGTATAAAAAGGTCACATATTTTGTGACAGCATTCTATTATTGAGGATCATATAAATAGTTGTTAGTTTAATGTATTAAAACTATTTGTAAATCCAGGGGCATTGGAAGATATTATTGATCAAATCCATATTCTGTACTGCTAATTCAATTTATAACTGAGGGTTATAAATGTCACCAAGTTCATAGAAATGTATCCATTAAACAAAAAATGTGCACAAATTTATGGGTGTCTCCACACGAATCCTGTTCTATTGCATGATTGAGGGGGGTCTCGGGGGACCTCCAGTGTCTAACCCGGCTTTTTCAGGTCGTCCCACTAACGCAATCTTGGTGACAGCAAATGACACAGGAGGCTAATTCCTGCTGTACAGAGGCCTAAGTAACACCAGCTTCCCTTACATGTGGAGGTGATAGCTCCTATAACTGTAAATGAGATGAAATTGATTAGGTTCAGCCTTGATGACAGATCTCCGGTCCCCCGTGACCACTTCATAGTGTGCAGTTCTGGTTGAAAATTATGAGAGCTATAAATTTGGCACAGTACTTGTCAGAATTTTCTCACATGCTGCGGCAAGACTAGATGCAGGCTTCAAGCCTGTCTCATTAATGCAGGACATTTTTTCCTCAAGTTAATTTGATTTTCGGTTTACATCATATCACCAAAAAATACAGAGTAGTTAAAATATTGATTCCAAATCATTTTCCTTTGAACCAGGCATGGTATTCAATTTCCTTGTGTCAATCTGGAGTTGTTATTTTGCGGGCTGCTATTAGATTTTTTTTTTTTCATTATTAAATGAAGATGCACTCCATTTTTTTCTGGAGTGTTTTAGTGCAGATTCAAACTGTAGGTTGATATAGGGAAAAATGATGAATCATGATTTCATTTGCCTTTTCTCATTTCTTCAGAGTAAACAAGGTGTCTAAAAACAATTTTACAATAATTTATGAAATGATTTTTTTCCAGGAAAAATTGGACACCTTTTTTTTTACAGTACATTTTTTTCATGTTTTAAGCATTCATTTATTATAATAATTATAACAATTTAGACCTAGTTTTATTTTGAAAGGAAAAAAGTTTGCCAGATTAAAAAAATGAATTCTTCAACAGATATTTAACAAAAAAAATGAAATGGATAAAAAAATATTCTTATGTACCCTTGAAGTGTATGTTTTGAATTATGATAGATTTATTGCATGGTCTTGTCTGAAGATTTCTTCAGCCAAGAAAAACTATATTCACCTTTGGGGAATATGATTTTTCTTGGCTGAAGAATCTTCATATTTCCTGAACATTCTTTGAAATTTGGCACTGCTCTCAAATTCACTCTCAATTTTAATGTAAAGTTACTGAAACCTGGCTTGTACACATTAGCAGTTTTTTGGCTTGAACCAGGCTATTGTGACCTCTACTGTCTTCTCTCAGGAGTTTTTGTTCAATGAACATTACAATGTAACAATTCTGGGAAAAGGCACTAGGTATCTGAAAAGGTTTAATATGAAGAAAAGCATGCCAATGACAGGGATATATAAAGATTTATTGCCCTGTCAGGTGATAATCTAGAACCAATCATATAGCACATTGTGTATAATAAAATTATAATGAGGTATGATAATAGTTTTTGTTTCTTGCAGACTTGGTAACAATGATAAAGAACTCCATTGGCAGCCAAAAATGGTTCAACTCTATGACGATGCCCCAGGAACCCCCCCAGAGGTAGGCGGGCTAGCCTGTGGAGGAAGACACTCTATGGTTTGGTTATCCAATGGGAACGTGTTTAGCTTTGGCAACAACTTCCATGCTCAACTAGGTTATGATTATAGAGCAATGAATTATAAAGAAAACCAGGTAAGCAGGAAAACCCACAATGGGAGAGAAACATTAATACAGAATAGAATTTAGTATTTCTTAAAGTCCGTTAAATTTAGGAAATTGATTAATTAATGCACTGAATTCTGTCAATGTTAATTAGTTTGCATGCTTTTAGAAACTTGAAAAAAATGAAGATTATACACAGTACTTTTGAGTAAATATCAAATTCCATTTCTTGGTGTTTGTTTCTTTTGAAATGGTTAAATGAAAGGAATTGTGTGTTTTACTAGGAATTTCATTTACCTCCAATAAAAGGCGTGCAGGGAAATCTCCATATTAGCAGAAAATCTCCTAAACTCTGCCAGAAAATTACGGTGATGAGTGTTTGATTGAAAACACCCTACCCAAAATCTGATAATTAATCTTCAACAGCACACGATCTTTTTTTATTAGGTCACCTGAGTTAACTCAGGTGACCTATTGCTATCCGTTTTCGTCCGTCGTCGTGCGTTGTGCGTCGTGTGTTAACATTTGAACATTTTCAGCTTCTTCTCTGAAACCACTGAACCAATTTCAACCAATTTTGGCATACAGCATCTATGGGTGAAGGGGAACAAAAATTGTGAATTCCATGGTCCCTGCCCCCCTGGGGCCTTGGGGTGGGGCCAAAACCACTAAAATTAGTGCAATCTTTAAAAATCTTCTTCTGTACTCCTGGACATCAAGCAGTCAAACTGTTGGTATGATTGTAATCAGCATTGAGTCCTCTACCAAAATTGTGAAATTCATGGCCCCAGGGTCAGGGGTTCTAGTGCTAGGGCGGGGCTCTTGATTAAATAGTGAAATTGCATTAATTCTTTGAAAATCTTCTTCTCTGCTCCTGGGTATCAAATAAACAAACTAAGTACATAGTTATGATCAGCAAGAGTGCCTCTTTCAGATTTGTTAATTTTATGGCCCCAGGGTCAGGGGTTCTGGTGTTAAGGCAGGGCTCTATTGATTATATTATGAAAATGAATGAATTCTTTGAAAATGTACTTTTCTGCTCCTGGGTATTGAATAAACTAAGTAATGTTTATATTTCCATTTCTAATTTTCTTCTCTGTGATAACTCTTTGAAAGTTAGCGGAGTTGATTTCTTGATAATACTACGGGAATGTAAATTAGGCAGATCAGGAGCTAAGGTTGCCTAATATGCAAGCAAATCTTGCGCCCATCTGTCTCTGTGTTTGACGCTAGGGGGGCAAAATATGCATGTAAATCTCGTGCTGCCTTTGTGTTTGGCATCAGTGGGTGAGGATTATTGAAATTAGCATGGGAGTCCTCATGTAATTTAAATCTATGTCTGCATTTTAAAAGTCTAAATCTACAATTTTATTTCCAATGAAATGGAAATACATGTATAAGGAATCACTATCTAGTTCGTATAGTATGACAGGGACATCAACAATAGTGGGAAACATGGGATAATTTATGCATAACGGGCTTGGCCCCTTATGCAAATTATGCCATGTTTCCCACGATCATTGATGCCCTGGCATACTATACTAACTAGACAGTGATTCCTTAATAAAATGGGCTAGAATTTAACCTTAAACTTAATAGAAAGCATTATAACATAGTTTGAATTCTGAACTGTTTAAATCATGGTCTCCTGGCTTTTGGTGAGATGACAACTGGGGATCAAAATATTTCATATAAAAATCATTGGAAGAGTTAAAAAAGTAGATTCAATCTTAGATGAAATATATTGATGCACCAAACTCTACGCTGTGGGACAGAATTTTGTCTGTGGCATACCAAAGAGATCTTGATGAATAAAATCTCTTCACAAAATTCTTCAAAAGAATTTAAAATGAAGTTTCAATTGTTTTTCAGGTTAAGCCACATCTTTTAAAGTTTCTGATACACAAACCAGTTGTCCAAATTTCTTGTGGAGAAAAACATTCAGTGTTCAGATTTCAAGATGGGACAATTGCATGTGTGGGGTAGGTATGTTTGAATCTGGATGTATGAAATTTAACTTAAGGGCAGAGCTATAATAGCTGGATATTTCGTATTGCAATATATTGTGATATATTTAAGTGTACTGCAATATGTATTGCAATATTTTAAGTTACAGTTATTCAAATGTTGTTTTTTCAGGGTTCGACACTAGCATTTTTAGGCTTTAGTCCAGCTGGACTAGTGCTTCTTTACTTTTACTAGTCCACGGGAAATTTTATTAGTCCGTCAAAAATAAGAATAAATAGAAGTATGTTGCAATGTACTTTTTATAAGGTTTAAATATAAAAAAAGTTTAAAAAAAACTCCATCAGAAAATATTATTCATGATCTTGTACATATGCAGGAAACTAGCGAGAGGCTTTAATATACTCTACAGATATAGGGTGAAGATTTAGATAACACTCCTCTGCTTCAAATTTTAAAAGTTTTTCTTTTAAATAAGTGGCGAGATTCTGTGGTTTTCTGCTATATTTACAAAGCTATTACAATAAATTTTATTTGTCACAATGACACCTGGTGGCCATTAAAATACTAGTTAAATTCCACTGATCCTCGCTTCACAAAGACCATTGAACATGTATTTAAATCGAGCATTTTTAAATTAGTTTGAACTTAATTACTACAATACACTCCTAATTCAGTGTTTTTACACTGCTTCATGACAAATTAGAAGTAATATTTTTTGTTAATACTTAAAAATCAAAAATAAAATATGCATAAACACTAGCTGTTTCAACATTTCAAAATTTATTTTTCATGAATTTGATACAGTATATACTATCTGGATACTCATTTCTGAAAGATTCTTTCAGAATAAGTGTTGCCAGAATGATTATACTGTGATGTCTTGTGGAAAAATGAGATAGCATATGAAAAATAATATTCAATTTTCTCTGTCACCACAGGGCCGATGGGAAATAAATTTTCATAAACTCTAACCATATGTGTGCAGTCCTGAAGCTTCATTTATTTTCATCACCTAACCAATAGTCCCAAAATGCCTACTGGTTCCTTTGAGAATATAGTGTCTAAATGTTTCAATTGTTTTCATGATGTAATCTCTGATCTATACCCCAGATAAAGCATGGCTGTTATATGCCAGAGAAATTGACACTATCCCCATAAATATCTTATTTTTTGGCTCATTATTTCAAAGTAATTGGGATTCATTTCTATATGAGAATAAATGGCATGGCATTATGTAATCAAGTCCTCTTCTCCTATTAGCTAATGGATGGACCTTATCTCAAAAAACCATCCTGCTTTGTGCTTTATGCACTGGAGTCATGGTCTTTATGAAAGTTATAAGAATCTGACTACTTTCTCTTACATGTGGATTAGACATGTCCCCTGACAACAATTTCAATAATGAGCAAATTTGCAAATGAAATTTGTTAGGTGTTAAGAGTTTGCTGTCAAATCCTTATTACATTACCATTCTGATAATACAGTTTGTTAAGAAATTAATATTATAAACAGGCATGACAATCCGCAAAATTAACATCGGATCAATAGCAGCCTGAAAAAAGATGTTAGAATTTAGTAATAGCAACTATTGAATCTTAATTGCATGCTCGGAGACATAGTGCGACCAAGATTTTCCTGTACTTGTCTTAGAAAATTAAAGACCACGTCAACAGCGTGTCTTGTAAGAACGTATTTTAGCCCATGTCATTTCCTTTGTTTCCTGCTTTGATATTTCGTGTCTTGAAAGTTTTTTTGTATTGTTTTTTGAAAAAGTATCTTTCACTTTGTTTTTTGAAAAGGTATTTTTTCATTTTGAGTTTAAGCTTTGCTTGTTTACTAATTTTACTGAACTACTTTATATGAACGTGTATTTAAATAAGTAACTTACATTGGGGGCTGTCTAAGATAATCTATTTTCCCGCAAAACTCAAAAGTCGCCATATGGCAAATTATAATTTTTAGATATTATTGTAACCTAAAATTCCACGTGCTTGCATAATCATATCGACGAAGGGATGGTCGGGAAGAAACACGCGTGTCTCGCCGCAACCGCAAACCGCACGAAACATAAAATTGTCTTGATAGTTGAATTTAGGATATAATAATGCCTTAACCAAAATAATTACAGTGGAATGGCAATGTATTACCATTGACGGTTCGTACTGTCTTTATAGAAGAGTTCATTCAAGTTTTGAACAGTAATCCCATTACGGGATTTTTTTCCCATATTGTCAGTTTTCAGTTGAGATTGGTTTTATTTTGCTTTCTTCAAGGGGGAAAAATCAATCATTGTTGAAAAAAAGTATCTTAATTAACATTCTCGCAGAAACTGAAAAGTATCAAAAGATCCCACCTCTGTTGTCTTTCGAGTAATTTACAACTTAGAGCTCTCATTTCCCAGTTTATTTGATGAAATATAAATTAGCTTTTAAAAAAAGATGATGCAAAGATTTTAATTAAGGCAGATGGAGATTTTCGAAAACTATTTATTCCCAAACATATTTTGTCGGAATTTTTTTTAGAGATGGATTTAATAGAATTGCGAGATGAATAGGTTTTCCAAAGATGGTTATGAAATGTGATAGGCACTAACAAAGACAACACAATACAAGGAACAGATGCGGTTTGAGTTACTCGACTTCTTGCGAGAGAATTGCTATTTTGAGGTTTTATTTTAAAGATAACATGATTATGGTGTTGCAATAAATCAATGATTAATTCGGCTCTATTCAATCGTTCAAAACAACCCCTCATAATTTGATGCCCATAAAACTATTTCAGTCTTTCCTCATCGTGGATGTAGATCTCGATGTTTCTCTTATTATATCGATGAAGTTGGTTGAAATACAAAAAAATCTACAATCTGTGCTGTATCAACCAAAGTCTAATGACATTTTTATGTACTCAAATTGTATTACAAGAATAGAAAATGAGCTTCTTGACTTTTTCCATCTCTCTCCATCTGTGTTAATTTTCTCCTCCAAATTGGCAGCTGTTTAGTTGTCATTGCCTAATATGAGCAGTAGGAATCTAGCTGCTCCAATGTAAGAAAACTTTAAGTGTCCATTAGAATGACAGTTTGAGCTGTTTAAAACACTGTAATGGTCCCTTAGAAGATTTTCTACAGAGACTAGGAGGCGATTTCTTCCCAGAAAGCTGAAGATTTTATTATCCTGGAGACTGGTAGGATGGAAACTTGAACGCTGCACAGACTTGCCCGTGGGCAAGATAAAGCTTGTGTAATAAAGCTAGAAAATTTGAATCTTTACAGTTAGATTCTGCTGTCAAGGGCCCTTCTAAGACATTGAAGGGCTGTATACCAAAGACAAAGCCTATTTTTACTGAAAAGTCATGAACTTAGAGCAGCTCTGAAACAGAAAACAAGGATATTACTTTGAAATTCTCCTCCTTTTCCCATCATGTCAGAGGTACTTACAATATTAAGAGTTGTTGTTTTGGCTCCATGCATTTAAAGGGGTTTTTTTTTAACCAAGAAAAAATTTTTGAAGACATTTTAAATATGCCATCCTCCAAACATATTCTTGGGTTTTTTTTAAATACAAGAGCACATTTCTAGAATGATGTACTTCTTGTATTTATTAATCATGTAATAATTTTCAAACATCTTTTCTATCACTTAGTAAGATGAGCTTTAAAATTAATTGCTATATCTACTTAGTAGAATTTAAAATTTACTAATCAATGCCAAGCTGCTCTGTTGTGAAACAGAAAGATCTTGTAGGCATGGATGAGTTCCATACAAAAAATAAAGCTCAGACATGTTAAATTAACCTTTAATTCCCCTTCATTAACAAAGGTGATATAGATGTCAAAAAAGTGCGAAGCTCAACAGATCAGGTCAAACACTCAGAGGCTCTGCAAAGGAGAATTTTCTGACACTGCTAAAGTACTATTCGTTGAAACTAAAATGGATATTATACATATTTAAAAAATCTACTAGAGGCTAGTATTAAATAAAGATATGCCAAGATGACAAGATGAAATACTTCTATTTTGATTTTTTTTTACCTTTCTCAATTTTGTTAAAATTCAAACTCACTACAATAAGCCCACAATTTCTTTTACAATTTCACATATTGAATTTTGGAGAGAGAGAGAGAGAGAGAGAGAGAGAGAGAGAGAGAGAGAGAGATGCAAAAAGATAGGAAATTGTTACATCTTAGAATTATATAAATACATTTTCAATTTTTCTTGTATTCTTATTTTCAATATACATGCACTATTCTATCTACAATACATATTTTAGAGCTACAGTAATTGAATTTTGAACTTGTGAAGACATATTCCTCAAGAACCATTTCTCCCTTAATATTTATAATGGTTCTAGCTATACTCTTTTGCACTTCATAAAACAACACTAATTCAATAATAACCCAAGATATTACCCAGAAATCAGATTACCATATATTTGTATACAAACTATTCCAACAGTCAAGTTGAATCCATACATTGTCAATCTTGGGTTAACTTCCAGAATGCATAATTTCCCAATGGGCCTCAAATTTTGACAGAAAGTGTACTTGATCTTCACACGGGCCATTAACAGGTTTGCCATGGGTCTATAGGGGTGACTGAAAGTCGGTATACAAACTGACACTTCTTGTGATGCTTAACAAACAGATATAGGATTGAATGCATCAACAATTGAATTAAGTGAACCCAAAGTGTTTGGTATTCAACCTTCGGCTTGATCAGATGCTCCCAAGGTTATAGACTCTAACCTTTAGAAAGATGGAACTCCTTTGTAACTATCTCACTTTTAAAGAGATTCCATTCACACATTTCCAGTTATCCTACATGGATAAATATTCATACATCTATCATTATATATTAATTTCTTTTCCCCATGCATATAGACTTTCTGCTTATAAAAAATACCAAAATTCCATGGAATACATATCCAGACATGCAAGCATAAGAATGATTAAATTATCAAGAATTTTTTATTTACTTATATGTACAATTGTGAAAAATGCAGCTGGTATTGTTTATGTCAAAGGGTAAAAATGTTACTTTTGCCATCTAGGAAAATCTTACTAAAAAATTTGTTGAAACTAAAAATTAAATATTCCACTAAATGTCATCTTTGTCAAATTTGAATAAATTAATAAAGTGCATTTTTGTTTGGCAATGAACTTCTCCAGTTTAAGACATATCAGATTATTGAAACTTTTGAACAACAGCTAGAACTAAAAAGTTAAATTTCCAACAAAAGTTGTTTTTTTTAAATGAGGGAATCAAGAATTCCACAAAAAAAGAAGATATAATGAACTGTATGGACAATACCAGCATGTTGCAGTTCCATGCAAAAAATCTAAGCTAGTTAAGGAACAAAAACCATGTATTGCTACATCACTTCGCTCAATTTCAAAGTGGCTGACAGGTTAAAGTTGGACATCCTAAAAGTTGTAATTAAGTTTAAATATACCAAAAACTCTCTGGCATCTCTTGATTTGTGTGTCTGGGTAACAAAATGGGGCAATGAGGATACCCCCCATAAATGGCCTTCTAAAGTGTCACTGGCATATTTTTTACTTGACCCTAACAGAAAAAAAACTTTGTCAACCAAAAATGCAGCACGGCAATCATTATTGTGCATCAGCAAGGGAGATCATTAAAGGATTAACCACACTGAACTGCAAACTGTCAAGGACTGACATGTTATGCAATCCTAGACAATGCCTCTGTAACCTGAGGAGTAGAATTCAGAACTGGATCGGCTGGCAGGGCCAGTGTTAATAATCCCATAGTCCCGTCTTACCCACGTGCGCATTAATCTCCCCTTAGTAATCTACGACTTAAGAAGGGTAAGGTGATATGCAAAAATGCACTTTCCTCAACAACTTCTTTGATCCACTGCTAGTTGTCCACAGTAATTAAAAGCAATTTCTGCTCTTTTAATAATTTTTGCACTGCAATATGGTGGTTTTGAATTTTTCAATGCTGCAGTTTAAGTGGCAGTTTCAGATAAGTATGAAATGACATAATTTGGATAGAAATGGGATATGCGTTAGGGTACCCATGTTCAGACCAATTACAAAGGCCCAGACTGACACTAGAAACTATAAAATTGCAGGCCATTAATTTTAATGAGATTTGATACTGACAACTGAGCTGCCAAGTTATTTTGGCCTAGAATATGTAGAAACACTTCAAACCACTGCAGATACATGTAACAAATACAAATTAATGTAACTGAAACAGCTCTATTACATTTATGTTCTCATTAAGAAAACAAAAATGGTTTTTATTTCAGTAAAAAGGTCTTTTTGTGTGCTGTGACAGAAAGCTATTAGCCTCTACCATTCCTTTTCTGATAATACATTTTCTGATAATATTTTCCTACACCTGCTCGCTTCTACATTTTAAATATATATTAATATTCTCAGAAGGTATATGAGTTATCAATGTGTAAAGTAATATTTCACAAATAACTTTTTGACAAATTCTACTTATCATTTTTCAGTCAAGGTGCAGAAATGACAATATCTGAACTTTTTTTCAGAATTTCTCATGCCCTAACATTTCAAATGAATTTTTAATGGTTTTAGAGCCAGAGGTATAAGTCACCATGCACTTAGCTACCATAACTGCTTTCTAACATAAGGTCAATTTAGACTGTTTCCTGCTGCTATGCACAATATGGGCAGGCGTTTAAGGGGTGTAACCCACTGGCGCTTCATGATAAATATCCCTCGAGTTCTGGGACAACCATTCCACCTGGCTAGAGTTAAAACAATTGATCTGATGTGCATTTCAGTGACCCTAAATATCTGTCAGCCTGCTTACATTAACCTCCCAAGACACACAAATCTTTCCCCATTAGAGGAAGGCTAGAAGCTAATTAATACTATCTGTTAAAACACACCATGTCATGGACAGCAGTATGGTGCATTATGATAGTCACCTCTGAAGGCCCCTGTCTGATAGCTTATGAATAAAAGATTGTTTTGAAAACTGCATTTCATATGTAAGAATGGTAAATGAGAAACCTGGGAAATTATGCACCTAAACCATGATCAAGTCAACTTTTTAGCAGCCATAATCATAAAAATTTCACTACTGAAAAAAAAAACCCCACATTGTCTCAGTAACAATTCAACATAGATCATAAGATGACACCTTATTCTTAACCTTGGATAAAAAGGACTATCTTCCATTTGTATATATTATTCTTAACCTTCAAAGTAATTGAAATCAGCCTCATCAGCAAAATTGAAAGTCAGCCAGACCTCTCTATATTTTAAAAGAACAATTAATTCGTTTTGAAAATTTAGTGCAATAAATTGAAACGATTATATAGATAAATCAACCAATTTTTTTTCACAGAAAATGTAAACAAGTTTGCTTAGTTGTAAAGAATATTTAAGACATTGCTTGTTAATATTTTTATTCACACAAGTGACATGCCATGTAGTGACTAACTTAAAGTAAGTCATTTTATCTACAGTTTTCTGACTTCTCACCTGTCAGTGCCAGACTGTGGGCGGATCCCCCCGCTACCTGAGTCACTCTCTTGTTTTTGAGGGGCACTTTCTCTGGAAACAGGACATCGTTGTTCTTACCGCAAGCTTTACCATACCCCCACACATAAACTTCCCCCTCATCTGCCAAAAGAAGCAAAAAGAGAACTTCTTATGATATTAGATATATATCAAGGGGGAAAACAATCACTATAGTCTAGAGCTATAAATAATTGTTGAAGAGAAATGTGAATTATGTTCTAATTCAACTAAGTTTAAAATGAATAGCTATTATCTTGATCTACATTAATTCTTTCTCTAAAATATATATATACCATGGCCTCATTTCTTAACTGCATGTACAAATATTAAAATGACATTTTATTCTCTCTGATTTAAAAAAAATTGACTGATGGTATCCTTTTATCAGCTCCTTCAAATATCACTGTAGTTATGCAAAACTGTTAATAAATCATGCTCAGTAGCCATTTTATGATCTAGCTGCCACAGTGAAATTAACCAACATTAATATTTTTATCTTCTTATAATCTGATGAGCTTAGTCCATTTCTAATTAGCAAAGTGTACCTGATTACTTTTTTCCCGTTTGATCTTAACAGATAAATGGGATTCGGTGCAAAATTATCAACATATTTTTTGTGTGGAACAAGTATAAAAGGATTATGTAATTTACAAAACAAAACCCTAGGGTGGAGCAGTCTGTCTAGAAAGACCAAAATGTACACAATGTAATGACAGAACCTTGACTTGTAATGAACTTAAAAGTGACAAAATACTAGCATGTCCAGGATTTGCAGATATGAAGATATTGGAGAACTATTAAAGGACATCATTCACTTCTAAAATGTGATAAATTCATATGCAGACCTGGA
Organism: Saccostrea glomerata; assembly: GCA_003671525.1. Taxonomy (NCBI): domain Eukaryota; kingdom Metazoa; phylum Mollusca; class Bivalvia; order Ostreida; family Ostreidae; genus Saccostrea; species Saccostrea glomerata. The sequence goes on along the minus strand of PRKT01000105.1, from coordinate 481,086 downwards.
ATTTCCTTCGATTATCTCACACTTTTAAACAGAGAAAACAGATTTTTAATCTAATTAGTCTTTTTTGAAACATGGAGGATCTTGACAATACAAGACTTCCTTCCCTTAATTCCTATGCATGTGATGCATGAATAACAGGCATAAATATTAAACTTATACTGTCAGCAGATTTCATATAGCTAATAAATCTAATACATATTGATATATACCATTGTGCATGCACACAAAAAAAATATGATCAGATAATATTTTCCATGTTCTCAAAACAAAATGTGCATGCAACACAGCGGGACTATACACTCAAAGGTTTTCTTTCACGTCAAGCTTTGAAAGGTGATATGATTATATAAATATGAAAGAAGAAGACCTTGAGTCATATAACAGAATGTATCAAAATACAATATGCTTCTATGTGCATTAGCCTCACCACATCATTCAAAAATTTATGACGGCCTTGCTGCTATCTCTTTATAAACATGTGTGCTAACAAGGGAAAAATGTGCAACCTGGAATCCAGGCCTCACAATGAACTTCAGAGACATTTATGCCACTGTAAATTTCCTAGGTTGGCATTTTTACGAGAAATTGTGCTTTAATTCTTACAAGGTGCAATATGTTAAAGAACCATCATCAAAATCTGTCCCTAATTTGGAATTAATTGAATGTGTCATAAAAATAACAATGGTCAAGCAACGCCTTTGTAGGCAAAGGTAACAATGCTTATAATATTAGCCTTGATAGAGTTGGGTTGTACTGTTGCAATCAACACATATTCCATACTGGGAATAAAATGCAACAATTCTGTCAATAAAAATATCAAAATTTTATATGACACTATCAATTTGGGAAATCATTTTAATATTTTATAGATTAAACAATAACTTGCATCAAATTGTATGAAAATGGCAAATGAAACAATTTCATGGACGAGTGTTTTCGTCATGCAGACTTTTCACTTCTTTTCACATTTCAAATTATTATGACATAATTAATCCAACTTTATCTGATGGTAAATTGAACTTATCTATATGCATTTAAATGGAATACAAATTAGATGACTGGTTAAAATTACTCAAAGCTGCACAATGATTTAAACTTCTAACATCAAGGTGCAAGCACGCTCTAATTAAACTGAGTCATAATTTCTTCCAAAATCCCTTATCTACATAAATAACAAATGTGACCCAAGACAAAAGCCTAATTAACTTCTACATAAATCTAATCATTTATATGGCTTCATCAGCAGAGAAACTAAGGAGAAATTATCCACCACCTGTGACCTTTGACCTTCCAACAGCTTGAGGCTAATGGCAGTATTTTGTCTGAAAGTCTTATTTGCTGGGTCACTTAAAAAAAGAAGTCCCTAAGCCTTTTATTGGTGACATTTTTCATATTTAATGAAGTCATTAATCCTTGAAGGACTTTTTTGGTCCATACATTTTTTTCTTAAAGTAATCTGAAGACTTACCAGGTACAGAGCACAAAATATCCTGTGTGTGTGTGTGTTTGTATGTACATGTTTTTTTTGTTTTGTTTTTTTAATAGATTTTTTGGGGGGTTTTTTGTTTTGTTTTTTTAATAGATTTTTTGGGTTTTTTTTTTTAATTGAAGTTCAGAAACATTTGCATCAACTCAAATTTAACTTATAGAACTAGGAATTGATTAAAAATTTTTACATTAAGCATTATATATTGGGCCATGTGACTTATGTAAATAAAAAATAAATCCCGGCCAGTATAAGAGCAATGACAGTTCATAATGGTCCGAAATATCTGATGTTTACAAGCCTTTTTTTTTTTTTTTTTTTTTTTTTTTTTTTTTTTTTAATGATTTTGATAATTTACGTGCCAGGAAAACGTCAGAACCAGGCGCCATTAAGAAAACTGGAAATTTCGCTGTTTTCAACTGGAGTTGATTTTCGATACTTGTGAACCAAACTAAATGCCGAAATCAGAATTTATCAAAAGCACAATGCCTCTAGTACTCACCATATCGATGAAAAGAAAATATCACTCCACATTTCGTAACAGGACATGCAAGATTTTAAAATGCACGAAATGAAGACAAATCTAAAAACCTTTTTCAACAGATTGTTTATTTTATAAATGAACCATAAAAGTATATTGGTAAGTTCTTTAAGTATTGTACAATTGAAAACTTTTAACATTGAAATTTAATTCAGTTCGCAAGTATCTAAAATAAAGTTGATAATGCCGCCTCCAATTTCCCAATTTTCATAATGGCGCTGGATCTGACGTTTTCCTGGCATGTAAAATATCAGAATCCTAAAAAAAGCCTGGAAAACATAAGATTTTTCGGACTTAATGATATATACTTCATTCTGATTCAATTCCTTTAGTAATTAAAACAAGAGGCCCAGGGGCCACAGCGCTCACCTGAGCACATCGGGCTTGAATTTACTCCCCCCTCCAGGTGTTCATCATTTGAACAAACTAGAATCTACACTACCTGAGGATGATTCCATATAAATATCACTAATCATAGCTTTGAAGTACTTGAAAAGAAGATTTTAAAAGGTTTCCCTATATATCCCTATGTAAAACTTGGGTCGGCCATTTTGGCCCCACCCTAGCCCCGGGGGTCATGATTTGAACAAACTTGAATCTACACTACCTGAGGATGATTCCACATGAGTTTCATCTTTCCTGGCCCAGCGGTTCTGCAGAAGAAGATTTTTAAAGATTTTTCTTATATATTCCTTTGTAAAACTTGGATCAGCCATTTTGGCCCCACCCTTGCCCCAGGGGTCATGATTTGAACAAACTTAAATGTACACTACCTGAGGATGATTCCACATGAGTTTCATCTTTCCTGGCCTAGTGGTTCTTGAGAAGAAGATTTTAAAAAATTTTTCCTATATATTCCTATGTAAAACTAGGGTCGGCCATTTTGGCCCCACCCTTGCCACGGGGGTCATGATTTGAAGAAACCTGAATCTACACTACCTGAGGATGACTCCACATGCGTTTCATCTTTCCTGGCCCAGTGGTTCTGGAGAAGAAGATTTTTAAAGATTTTTCCTATATATTCCTACGTAAAACTTGGGTCGGCCATTTTGGCCCCACCCTTGCCCCGGGGGGTCATGATTTGAACAAACTTGAATCTACACTACCTGAGGATGCTTCCACATGAGTTTCATCTTTCCTGGCCCATCGGTTCTGGAGAAGAAGATTTTTTTTAAAATTGCCATTAATTTTTAACAAATTTATGATTATCTCCCCTTGGAAAAGGGCGTGACCCTTCATTTGAACAAACTTGAATCCCCTTCACCCAAGGGTACTTTGTGCCAAGTTTGGTTGAAATCGGCCAAGTGGTTCTCGAGAAGAAGATGAAAATGTGAAAAGTTTACGACAACAACAACGACGACAACGACAGATAACGGACAAATTTTGATCAGAAAACCTCACTTGAGCCTTCGGCTCAGGTGAGCTAAAAAGTGGGAAAGGGGAGGGGTGATTGATGACCATATACAGCAAACATATGACTTTATACAAGTATAATAGTTATAAATACAAAAGCCCAAATTCATTGACTGTTTTAAATAGTCTCTGACTTTTGACTTCACTAAATTTTTTTTGTATACTGTAATTAATGTGTGGAATTGTGAACAAGTAAACATATGTATACAGGTAAATTTTCCAGAACTATCTAAATGATTACTTAACAATGCACCCTATACTCACAAATCAGTTTAATCTCTGAGAGAAGGCAAAGTTCCTAGTTAATCTAATAAACTGATACTTGAACTTTTAGGTTTAACACAGGAACATTTCTTGGCTCTTATCTGTAATACTATAGCTAGAGTGTAATCCTTAGTTTGTTTTCAAACATTTATCGTCATGTTAAAGTGCATGAATTACAAACTTGTATTATAATTTTAGCATTATGAAATTATGAACTATTAAATGTGAAATTACAAATTCTCTTGGGGGTTTAACTTTCATTGTTGTCGAGGTATGAATTAAGAGATTCACAAATTCATGTCTACCATGAAATGTAAAATGCTACACACATAATTACTGAACAATTCTTTGTCGATGAAATCAAAATCCCCAAGAATCAAGGGTTTTTCCACAAACCATGAAAATTTGACCACAGGAAAATATGTGATTTTACAGTAATTTTCAAGTCAACAGCATTTATTATTTTTTTTAAATTACTGAATACATAAGCAAAATGAGAATTTTTATCCAATGAATTAGGAGCCTAGCTGCACTATAACAATGTCATTTTGAGGCCAAAATACCAAACCTAAATGCACTTTCCCTTCATTAAAATGCAAAAAAGTTTAACAATCCAGCCAGTTCTTTTGAAATATTATATGTGACTATCACATACCATTTGATGTAGAATAATAAATTAGATTTCACACCTCCTATCAGTGACCTAAGATGAGTCTGCTTTTCATCATTAGAGTCTAGCAGGGGAAAGCTATATACTGTTTTATGTATACCATATGTATATTCAGTGCTTATCACACCTGCTATGATGCAATTTAAACAACATTGAAACCTCCCACTGGAACTGGAACTACCTCAGCTGTGACACATACTAAATAACTGTACTATTACAGTATCTGTACACACGCATGTACTTTAATTAGCTATAATGTTTAGCTTAGTCAATATTTTTACATGTAAAGGGAGGTAATCAAGAAAAGCTTAAACCACTCAACTCAAACATGCCTTATTGCTTCCCCCTTATAATCTAACAGTTCAAGTAATGCATCTACATTATAAGACTTGGATACTGTATATACTGACCAGTGATCACCAGGTTGTGATTGGCCCCTGAGGCTATGTATCTGACCAGTTTGGACATTTCTACAGGGACAGGAACTGTCGCCTCCTCCAAAGTTCCACTCCCTATCTGACCATTGGCATTGGATCTGAAATTCCAATAAAATAAAGACATTGTAGAGCTTTTAATTACTTATATAAATATGCCAATTGGTGATTTATTGATCTATAATGTTTAAAAATACATTATATAAAATGTTAAATTATTTAATATCATCTCTGATAAATTTATCTTTTGGTTTGAGTTTTAAGCAGTTTTTCAAAACCCCCGATAAATTTTTGAAATCTTGTTCAGCAAACTGTAAGAATAATTTATGGTTGCAAAATAATATCGATATTCTGATTATATTTTGATTTGTTGACAAAAAATATCATATTTCTGTCTTCCAGTACCAATAAACTGCTTGAGCTATAGATTTGATCAATAAAAATACCAAATTTAATACAATTGTATTTCAGGAACTTTGTTCCAAACAGTACCAAAAGGTAAGGATGCTAGTGTATGGTAGAAAAACTATCTTTGATGTAGGATCAACAAAATATGCTCCTACATGATCAACATGTTTAACCTCTTTCAGGGGCATGTTAAAGAGGCATTTATTACAAAGTGTGCACTTAACTTCCATTATAAAACCTTCAATCTGGCTCAGTGAGTTTTGAATTATCTCTGAAATAAACTTTCACACATATCAACCTTGGTTTCTACATCTTCTAGGAGTTCTTATTTATTAATTACTTAAGCAATTCTAATTGAAAATTGAAAATACTTGAATGATAATGAATATATTTGCTGCCAATCCCTTTGACCATGACCTTATCAAATAATCTTGACTCAAGGTCAAATGTCTAACTTACTTGTCACTAAACTTTGTTAATTTAAAGAGTGAGTTTCAAGACTTTTTCTCATTTTAAAAATTTATTGTCCGAACCGACACATGCATGGCAACAACCCCTGACACTTTTGTGAGTTTAATAAAAGTAAAGTTATACAAATACACACAAATTAATCACAGAATATAAAGGCAATCTAAAACAAAATTGCACAGAAAAATGTTGCAACTGCACATGTTAAAATGATATAATATACCTGTGTATATATCTATAAAACCTATATTCCTTAAAATAATGGGATCCTCAAAGTCTTACTCACTATTGGAAAAAGTCCCTTTCTTTATTTACCAGGTACCATATATCCAAGATGAAGTTTATGCCTTTCAAGAAAGTACGGAAATCAATGCATCCAATGTTGACCTCCAAACACAGTTTATATCTTTAATTGTTTAAATATCGTCTGGATTAAAAAACTATTGTATGATCCTAGAGTACACAGAATTCAAAAGATGGGATCAGAAATTTAAACTTCTCATTAATATACAGAGGTAAAATTACAGGCAGATGGATTAATTCACAGATTATCACCAACAATGGTTAGCCAACACATGTAATTACAGTGCAGTGCATCAGCCACAAAACGCAATCCATCATAATGCCTCACAGAAATTATACAGGATTTCTATAGAGAGGGTTCCTTAAAGATAACAAATTTGATGAGCAGAACAGAATGATATCAAACCAATATTTATAGAAAATAGTAATGAATATTTTAACAAAATTATAAGGCATTCATAAACAAATTAATGAGTGTTTTGTTAGTTTCTTGAGTTGTATTTCAATTCTGAATGCATTTTGAATGGCAGTGCCCATGTTTGATGCTATCATCATTTGCATTATGTCTACATTAGCATCAAACAAAGAAACACCATAATAGATGAATGAATGCTTGAATAATTATTTTAAAAGGCGCAGGAATCTTTCTTTTGGTACAGAGTCATGAAAGCCCTGCGGAGCAAGGCTGGGTCTTCAAAATTAATAACATGTCACCCAACCGAGACTTATCAGTTGTCTATATCATATATTATTAATCACATCTGTGGTTTAAATATAAAAAAAGTAAAAAAAAAAACTCCATCAGAAAATATTATTCATGATCTTGTACATATGCAGGAAACTAGTGAGAGGCTTTAATATACTCTACAGATATAGGGTGAAGATTTAGATAACACTCCTAGTCAGGGTCGTTGCAAGAAGTCACAAATGAGGAAATATTTTTGACACCCATGTGCATCAAAAGAATTTCCTTAATTAAGGAAAAAGTGATTTTGCTTTCTTAATCACCAATGATATAGTAGTTAGGAAATACTGCAAGTATAAGATTTATACTGAGATTTCATTATTTTATTTAAAACTTGTAAGGTTTATTTTTCTGAATTCATTTGTAACAGAAGCCAATTATCTCGGGATATTTGTTGCGGCAAAAGGTCTGTCCCTTCGTAACGTAGAGCTAGTTTATTAAAAAAAAATTATGTAATTTATTTATAATTTTTTTGTATTCTTTCACTTTTTTTTATATATATATTTCTTACCATTGTTTAGAAGTTCTTGTTATATTCTTTGTAACTAAGTTTCACATAAATGTATTTCTAGACTCTTCTGAACTTTGTTACAACTCTACTTACTACATGATATATTCTAAAGTATTAATGTGACTTTTAAAACATTTCAAATGAAAAATCGATTTATATCACAGTTTTCTTCATGCTTTAACTCTCTCAACAATATAATATCCTTTTGTATATTCATTCAGTGTATAAGTTGAAAATTACACCGTATAGATTGAAGAAGAAGAAAACTTTATATGATACCGTATATGCTCGTCTGTAAGTCGGTTTGCTTTCAAGAAGGTAGTGTTTCTAAAGATTTTTTAGAGGAATTTGCCATTGATATATCCACATGTCGATACATTATCCCCCCAGAATCTGTTCGTAATTTCAAAATTTGATATTTTTTTTGCATTTATCTGTGTATCCAAGCGGATATTTGGGATTTGATATTTTAATGTTTGATTTGAGGGGGAAATCTTAATTTCTAGGACTCACAAGTCGGACTTCGATTTTTTGACCATAAACCCAACTTCTAGTCGAGTATATATAGTATATTATTATAATAATGGAAGTATTTGTTCTGTTACAGAGTTTTTGTGATCAACGCTTTTGCTTACTTGTTTAGCATAGAGTTTTATTTATTTTAATAGATTTTTCGAATTAAAAAAATACGAGAATTTGTTCAATGCTCAAAAAGAAAAATACAAATTTTGCCTAATTAAATTTATTACATGTATTACTTCAATTAAATTTTTCCTCATGCCTTATGAAATTTGTAATAGTATATTTTTTTTTACTTTGTATAAAAATATGTATAATTTTGTGCTTTTAGCTCCAGATCTCCCGCAATGACACAGTCATTGCTCCATTGAAAATACCCAAGAAAACTGCAACTCCCCGACTCAACCTAATGGAACGGTATGCAAGTGTTCATAATCCTGCATCAAGTAGCAGTAAGTTTCAGGAAAAGAAATCAAAGTTTGGTTTAAAGACCCCACGAAACGTTAGTATACCGGACAGTAGAGGGGTTCTGAAAAAAGAATTGGAGGAAATATGCATTAAAGGTGAAACAGGACCAAGGAAAGCCATGTTTTCTAGTGCCACTTCCTGGAAAGATAAGGGAGATCTTGCTCGTATCAAGGTCTTGACAAATGGAAATATTAAAAGCAAGACTGATTTAATAATTTCCACTGAAACGTTAAAAAATAAGTTGAAAAGTGAAAAGAATGTAGAACTAAATGGACAAGATAAGGAAAATGAGATAATTGAAAACAGTTCCTCTAAAGAAGGTGAAGAGGAAATGATAGAAAATAATTATTGTATAGAAGAGACCATGTCTGATTATGGAAGAAAGTCGGTAACCCAGTCGAGCTAGAGCATGGATCGGAGCCCTTTACAGGTTGTCCGAATCCTTGTTTTTAAATGAAGTTGTCCATACTTGAGTTAATCAGTCGACGTAAGATTAGACATGGATTTTAAAGGTCTTGGTCTTAATCCTAGCTAATGAATGATATCTGTATAGGAAACTCTTGAGGTATTCAGTCTGTATATATGCTGGAAAAAAAGTCCCTCTTTGACTACCCATATATTTCATCTGTATACAAAGAAATACAACAAAACTTAATTATATTCATTCTTATCTAATATTCAATCTTTCATGCAATGCCTTTTGTAGATTTCAAAAAAGAGCTTCACATTTAGTGTAATAGAGATTATGTAATTTAGTGTTTTGAATTATGTTTCATAGAGGTGGATGATTTGAATGTTCTTAAAGCCTTTATGATCAAATGATAATTGCAATGATTTGTCCAACGGAAACTCATAAATGATAGATATCTATTTATTCCATAACCTGCGTTATGCTGAATAGATAGAAGAAAAACAATTAACACTTAAATATGATCCTTTTCTATTTTCAACAGAAAGCAGGTCTTTGGTTCAAACCAGGACCGAGACTAACTAAGTTGATAAAAAGAGTAGCAACTTTTCCTTTGCTTAGCACTCTGCACTTTGTAGTGTAAGTTGCTGGTCTTCCAGTTAAAACATTTGTAAATGAGACCCTCACTGTTCAATGGCCCTGCATGACTGTTGAGTAAAAGTTGAAATTTGAAGTTCTTCACCAGTACATGGTGACGTATTTTACTCTGTATGTGAATTTAAAAAAAATTGAAAGAAACGTAAAACAATATCAGTCTAATTTTTTAAACTTACCTTTATCTCTGCATTTGAATATTTTCATTGCTGGTTTTCACTTTATTACAGTGAATGAAGGATGCTAGATATTCGTTCCTTTCATAAGAAAATTGAAATGATATCTTGCACAAATATAAAGTTGACTTAAGGTTTATATACAAGAATGAATGAATACATTTTCTACTACAATAGGTATGGAAAACGTTGAGAAGGGTAAAACAAAAACCCAGAATTTCCCCCTATTCCCTTTTAATTCCCTGGTACTATGAATTCCATGTGTGCAGTGCCTGTTTTAAATCTCACTCCATGTCTGACTATTAGTGGCCTTTCCGGTGTGTTAAGTCAGGGTCGTTGCAAGAAGTCACAAATGAGGAAATATTTTTGACACCCATGTGCATCAAAAGAATTTCCTTAATTAAGGAAAAAGTGATTTTGCTTTCTTAATCACCAATGATATAGTAGTTAGGAAATACTGCAAGTATAAGATTTATACTGATTGATTCTTGGGGATTTTGATTTCATCGACAAAGAATTGTTCAGTAATTATGTGTGTAGCATTTTACATTTCATGGTAGACATGAATTTGTGAATCTCTTAATTCATACCTCGACAACAATGAAAGTTAAACCCCCAAGAGAATTTGTAATTTCACATTTAATAGTTCATAATTTCATAATGCTAAAATTATAATACAAGTTTGTAATTCATGCACTTTAACATGACGATAAATGTTTGAAAACAAACTAAGGATTTTTCCTCCTGATATAATATTAAGCCATATAACAAAAGGGAAGGGAGTAAAATTTTAATAACAGTGAGCTCAGAGGCATGGTGTCCATCATTTGTCAGACTTTATGTTCATCTTCCAGTTGGACTCTATTTATGTCATATTATGATGGAGGTGATGATTTAAACTGTATGACAGGTGAGGGAGGTCTCGTGGGGAACATTTAACCTCGGAACACTCACCTTACACCTTCCACCCCGAAAGATTTGTCAGAAGGGATGTGTCTTAATTCAAAATAGTTACCTTTACTGAAATGTAAGAGCATCCTCTGGTCTTCATGCTAGCATGAAAATGAGTCTTCTTTATATGGCAGTTTTAAACTTACTTATCAAAATTCTCTATATGCTATTTTTAAAAAAATGGGGTTGATGAATTTTTGATACTGTGAAATCGCTAATTTTTCACTGGATTTTAATTTTCGTGGTTTTCAAGGTATGAAGAGACTTGTGAATTTTTGTCCACAACAAAATGCAATTTTTAACATAATTATATTGCTATTGAACAATTCTTCAACCACAAAATCAATTCCCCGTGAACCAATATATTTTTCTCAAACCACGAAAGTGTGACTCCTTGGAAAAATGTTATTTTACAGTATTATCTTTAATTGTGAATTCTATATTTTACATTATTCATAAGATCTCTATTAGAAATGAGAAATGTAAAGGTTGAAACAATTTAATTAGCACTAATTTCCCTCATTTACTGTTTTCTCTTTGAAGTTTAACAGTGTGAATTGTTTGTAGAATGTAGCATGGAAAGAAATATGATATTCTGTATTTGGAATATCTTGATAACTCTAAAATTTCCATGAAGAAAGTGTCTAAATTAAAAAGTGATGCTGACATAGAAAAACAAATAAATATTTGTAAAGTCATTGAAGGTTAGTGGGGTTTATTGATGGAATATGAGAGTTTCTCAAACCCCTCTTGAAGATGTGTTCTTTGATTTTATCGAGTATTATAAAAGCATTGGGGAAAAAAGAATCACAGGCTTAAAAATTTTTGTCAGCTTTTAAAGCACCTTTCTCTAAGAGCAAAACATCTAATGCACTTTATTGAGTTTTTTAATGAGAATATTGAAAATAGTTGGCTTTGATTTGATCTGGTAATTGGAGAGGATATAAAATTGACATTAAAGTAAAAGTATTAATTTTTTATCGGCCATTTACAATTATAAACCCCGCCTGAGCAAAGACATTGCTGTTATTATAATCAACAATGTATCTATTGCTTTAGACAATTCAGAATGTGAAAGTTGAACAGAAAGCCACCATTTATAATTGAATAGTCGTGTTAATTTCTGTCATTTATGATTGCTGTACAAAGTGAACATCAATTCTGTGATAGATTTGTAAACAAATATTGATAACAGATATTTCATGCATATTTGGTTTTATTTATTTTTTCTTTCTATCTTGTATTTTTATCATCCATTTCCTGCGTAATAAGGTGGTGAATTTCAGCTTGTTAATCACAAACCATCACTGACGCTGCCTTGATTAGTCAGTATCTTTTATACATCCCTCCATTAAGTAAATGCATAGAAAACCAGAAATCGCTAATCAATGGCATACCACAATGCTAATTGAGAGCAATTCATTTACTATCAATTAGTGGGTAGATTTTATCAAAGTGAAAAAAACATTGGCAAGACTAGAGATGGGGAACATCAGATTTCCAACCAATGCATTGTGCACTCTGGAACGGAGCTATTAATCATGATGAAACTATTGGATAAAACTAATAATCCCTAGTAGCTTCAGCAGTCACCATAGCTAAAGATTTTTTCTGTGGTCAGATAAAAGACTGCAGCACAAGATGATGCTGTAACTCTTTTTTTTGCAATTCTTAATATGGAGGGATTTCTGAATTCCATCTTCCAGCTCATTTTTAATGTTTGCATTTATTTCTGAAAACAAGATAAGATGTGAAATAAAAACCCATAAATTCATTCTTTAAAATTTCTATGGTCAATTTGATTGCTTATCATCACAAAACTTTTGAGATATATTCATTTCCTGAATGAGTGATATCAGAATGAGTTAAGATTTTTGTATACCACTGCTGATTATGATTAAATCACTGAATGGATCTTGAGTAAGGGTACTATCAAAATTTCATCCATGAAATTAAAAAAAATTGAAAAAAAATTGTAGGGTTTAAATACCTTTTTATTCAATTTTTATTAAGCTAATAATTTTGTGAAAGGATGTTCTTAGCAGAACATTACTCAAAAGGCTGAGATATGGACAAAAAAGGCAATTCTAATAGTGAACATAGAAAGGTATGAGAACTTAATAAAACAACATTGTCATTTTTAGAAGCAAAACATTTTACAAGGCATATTGCTTTTGATTATGACTTGTGTATTTGCCATTATAAAGCAGTTAACGGGTGTTTGAAGACCATGTAAAGGAAAGTAATTGAAATTTTATTGGCAAACATTCCGTATGAATAACTTGTTTTCGTTTTGAATATTGGAAAAAGGTGAATGTTGATGTAATATAATTAAGGGAGAAAAAAAGAGACATTGGTTTTCTTTTCAGAAAATGGGGATCTTTTTTTCTGGGGAAAGAACAGCCATGTTATTAGACCTGATAAACCATCCAATTCTAAATTCTGGTTGCCATTTCACATCAACAAAGGTCTGAAACCTGTCCGGTCTGTTTTCTGTGGCTCCTGGCATGCTGTTGCTCTGAGTGGTTATCCAGGTATGTGCATTTGTACGATATCTCAAAATGTTATCTTCTTTCTGATATGTGTACCTTTTAAAGTAATATATAAACCAATAAAAAATAATACACAATTATATTTTTTTACATAAGTTAAGTGTCAATTTTTTCAGTAGGTCTTTTTTAAGCTAATTGAATATATATTAATATATTATATTACTTACATTAGAATCAGTACTGCAACATCAAAATCATTTAGAAGTGTCAAATCAAGAGTTCCCAATGGCTTCTCCAGTAAATGGTGTACATGTAAGTTGAAATTTTTCTGTTTATAATGATAATCAACCAATAACTACAATTTCTCTATTCCCATATTAATGATTAAAAATAACGTGTGTTGAAATGAGTACAAATGTGTTAAATTTGTAATAAACGTTCTGACGAGCAGAATTCCATACATATGAGTTGATTATTCTTTCAATACAGAATAAAGAGTATAATTAATTAATATTCGGACGTACGAAGTGAGGGAGAATATAAATTAATGTAAATTTTTATAACCCTGTCCTAACCCCAGGGCCCCTGACCCTGGGACAATGAATTTCACAATTTGGTATGGAGTCAATGCTGATAATAATTATGCCAACAGTTCGACGGCTTGATGTTAATGAGTAAAGAAGATTTTTAAAGATTTCATCAATTGTAGTAATTTCGGCCAAACTTTCTTGCCTTAGGGGGTGGATAGTAGGGACCATGAATTAAAAAATCTCCCCTTCACCCATAAATGCTTTATGCCAAAGTTAGTTGTAAATGGTTGAGGGATTACAGAGAACAGATGAAAATGTTCGAACGTTAACGCACAATGCACAGCGCACGACGCCAGAAAAAAACACCTGATAGCAATAAGTCACATGCGTTGATTCGGGTGACCAAATAAGGAGTCTTTTGGTCTCAATATTTATGTAAAATATTAGGTGTCTTCCGGTCTCCCTGTTGACTTACAAAATAATATTATAAGATGACCTCTGGTCTTCTTATTGATGTAAAATAAAGTTTCTTCCGGTTTCTTCATTGTCGTTCAAAATAGTGTTATCATTAGTTTTAATGATGTACAATATACTGTGACCTCTTGTCCCCCTACTGATGTACAAATTACGAGGGCTGTTCAATAAATAATGTCCTGAACTGTATGCCATACAATACTAAGCTTGAATTTTTCGAATTATTGCATCTTTAATGAATTTATAACAATTGATGTGACTACTTTTCATCACATAGTTTAATAGTGAGAAGCTGGAAAACAAGGGTATTCAAGAAACTGCATTAAAAATGAATTGTAAAGAATCAGTAAACTAGAGTGAAATTAAACCGTCCATTAAAGCTGCTGTAAAACTTATTAAGAATCCCAAAGAAATACTAGTACTCACTGAAATATGTAAAAATTTACTGCAATCAGTGTTTGTTTTATAGACAATTGAGCAGGTGGATTTCAATGATAAAAAAAATATATAATGGGCATCAACAATGGATACCGTACTTGCAAACAAAAATTAAACAAATAATGTACTGTTTGCCAAATTTCAACAAATAATCACTGATGGTGTATGATTGACTATACGACACATAGCAAAGAATGGTGGCGTACAAGGCGAGGACAATCCCGCTCTGAAAAAAGATATTCACAATTTGAAAAGTAGTATTTTTTCAAAATTTCATGGTTTATATTGTCTTTTACATATCAAATTCTGTATTTCATTGTTTTAATAAATTATGAATAATTTATTTTTATTCATGTTTTTAAGACATTTGAAAACAAAAACAAAAAAAAAAGAAAAAGAAAAAGCTTCATGTATGATTCGAACTCTCTTCATAGCTCAGGTTTAGTCCAAGACCAACCGCTTTTTTTTTCTCTTTTATTCGACCAACCGCTTTAACCACTACGCTACGAAGTATATGCACTATTGATGTCTTTCAGTGTGATTTTAATGGACGGGTTGTTGAAGCGGAATTTTTTTCAGAAAAGTTCGATTTTCATATAGAATGGGTTCAGATTCCATTTTTTTGGATAAATGAAATAGATTTCACATTTACATTTCCATCATTTAAGCGTTCACGAAGAATGGAGACTTGACCCATTCATGTTCAAAAATCGTTTTTTATAGCTCTATTAAACCCATTTTCCACTAAAAATGCTTAACTATCAACTTTGAAATAAATATTATCAAATGATAAGTCGTTCATAAAAATAACATAATAAAATATTTTCAAGATGACATTACTGAGAACATGATTTTAGAAAAATATAGCTTTTTTGTGAATTTTGAAATTTGAAAAACATTTTGTCTCAGAGCGGGGGATTGTTCACGCCTTATACGCCCTCTTCCAAAATAGACATCATTTCTGGAGTAGTTCACACTGTTTTAAAAACGTTTGACAGAAAAAAAGCTTAGTACTCAAAAGTAACCCTTAAAAAAAATGAGTGAAAACAACTGCGTATAAGAATATATGAACAATTATTAAAAATATCAGTAATTGTAGTTATCCACGTTTATTTGAATTTCAAACAGATAATGAAACTTGAATCTATTGCTTTAAACCCTCAAAACAAAATTTACAATAAGATGTACTTAACAAAAACAGCAAAGGTCTGAGAAGAGCAGAGAATTGCAAGAGCACAAAGATAGATTTATAGGCATCTTTCTTAAATATTAGTGGTCTTATTGTTCAAATTCGTATTCGGGGATGCAGTTTAAATTCTGGAGGAATCTGGAAAGCAATTTTTTGGCAAAAAAATCAAAAGGTTAATATTAGAATCAGAAATCACAACATTAGATTTTTTTCATGACAGCATCCAAATCCGAAAGCCCTGAAGAGTAAAGGAGTCTTTGGGATAAACAAAAGTTAATGTTCATTCACATTAACAATATTCGCTAGATCTTTCGCCTTTTGACTTGTTCCATTTACCAAACTTGAGAAAACGCCTTTCAGAAGGAAGAAACAAGTCCAGGAAATCATAGAATCTGCAATAATCAAGTATACAAAGGTTCATACCCGAAAATGAGTTCAAAAAACAATAGAAAATGAATCAGAAATTGGATTGAAAATGTTACTTACATGTGTTTTAATGAAAAGATAATTTTAGGTTAAATCATTATAACTAAATTATTGAAAAGCGATTTTGTTTCTTTCCGAGCACCGAAGACATTATTTATTAAGCGACCCTTGTATAAGATGACCTACCGATGTACAATATCAGGTGTCCTCTGGTCCCCCTACTGATGTACAATATGAGGTGACCTCTAGTCCCCTACTGATGTACAATATACGGTGACCTCTGGTCCCCCTACTGATGTGCAATATAAAGTGTCTCTGATCCCCTTACTGATGTACAATATGAGGTAACATCTGGTCCCCCTTCTGATGTATAATTTGAGGTGACCTCTAGTCCTCCTACTGATGTACAATATAAGGTGACCTCTGGTCCCCTTACTGATGTACAATATGAGCTGACCCTACTAGTGTACAAAATAAAGTGGCCTCTGGTCCTACTGATTCACACTATAAGGTGACCGCTGGTCCCCCTGTTGATGTACAATATAAAGTGTCCTCTGATCCCCTTACTGATGTAAAATGTAAGGTGACCTCTGGTCCCCCTTCTGATGTTTAATTAAAGGTGACCTCTGGTCCCCGTATTGGTATACAATAAAAAGTGGCCTCTGGTCTCCCTACTGATGTACAATATAACATGTCCTCTGGTCCCCTTCCAATGTACAATGTATAAGGTGACCTCTGGTCCCCCTACTGATGTACAATATAAGGTGACCCCTGGTACCCCTGCTTATGATCAATATTAAGTGACCTCTTATCCCCTTACTGATATACAATAGAAGGTGACCTCTAGTCCCCCTTCTGGTTTTAAATATAAGGTGACCTCTGGTCCCCCTTTTGATGTACAATATAAAGTGATCTCTGGTCACCCTACTGATGAACATCATAAGAAGACCTCTGGTCCCCCGTCTGATTACATTATAAAGTGGCCTCTGGTCCCTCTACTGATGTACAATATAATGTGAACTCTGGTCCCCCTTCTGATGTTAGATATAAGGTGACCTCTGGTCCCCCTAACTTATGAACAATATAAGGTAGCCTCTGGTCCCCCTACTGAGGCACAATATAAGGTGACCTCTGGTCCCTCTACTGATGTACAGTACAATATTAGGTGACCACTAGTCCCCGTATTAATGTAAAATATCGGGTGACCTCTGGTCCCCGTACTGATGTACAATATAAGGTGTTCTCTGGTCCCCTACTGATGTACAATATAATGTGACCCCTGGTCCCCCTACCGATGTACAATATAAGGTGTCCTCTGGCCCCCCTACAGATGTATAGTATAAGGTGTCCTCTGGTCCCCCTATTGATATACAAGAGGTGACCTCAGGTCCTTCTGCTGATGTATAATATAAGGTGACCTCTGGTCCCCTTACTGGTCCCCTACTGATGTACAATATGAGCTGACATTACTGGTGTACAATATAAAGTGGCCTCTGGTCCTACTGATTCACAACATAAGGCGACCCCTGGTCATTTAATGAAAAGATAATTTTAGGTTAAATATCATTATAACTTAATTATTGAAAAGCGATTTTGTTTCTTTCCGAGCACCGAAGACATTATTTATTAAACGACCCTTGTATAAGATGACCTACCGATGTACAATATCAGGTGACCTCTGGTCCCCCTACTGATGTGCAATATAAAGTGTCTCTGATCCCCTTACTGATGTACAATATGAGGTGACATCTGGTCCCCCTTCTGATGTATAATTTGAGGTGACCTCTTGTCCTCCTACTGATGTACAATATAAGGTGACCTCTGGTCCCCTTACTGATGTACAATATTAGCTGACCCTACTGGTGTACAATATAAAGTGGCCTCTGGTCCTACTGATTCACAATATAAGGTGACCGCTGGTCCCCCTGTTGATGAACAATATAAAGTGTCCTCTGATCCCCTTACTGATGTACAATGTAAGGTGACCTCTGGTCCCCCTTCTGATGTTTAATTAAAAGTGACCTCTGATCCCCCTACTGATATACAATAAAACGTGGCCTCTGGTCCCCCTACTGATATACAATATAAGATGTCCTCTGGTCCCCTTCTAATGTACAATGTAAGGTGACCTCTGGTCCCCCTACTGATGAACAATATAAGGTGACCCCTGGTTCCCCTGCTTATGATCAATATTAAGTGACCTCTCATCCCCTTACTGATATACAATAGAAGGTGACCTCTAGTCCCCCTTCTGGTGTTAAATATAAGGTGACCTCTGGTCCCCCTTTTGATGTACAATATAAAGTGGTCTCTGGTCCCCCTACTGATGTACAATATAAGATGACCCCTGGTTCCCCCGTCGGATCTTAAATATAAGGTGTCCCATGGTCCCCCTGCTGATATACAATATAAAGTGGCCTCTGGTCCCTCTACTGATGTACAATATAAGGTGACCTCTGGTCCCCTTTACTTATGGACAATATAAGGTAGTCTCTGGTCCCCCTGCTGATGTACAATATAAGGTGAACTCTGGTCCCTCTTCTGATGAACAATATAAGGTAACCCTTGGTCCTCCTGCTGATGCTAAATATAAGGTGACCTGTGGTCCCCCTACTTATGTACAATATAAGGTGACCTCTGGTCTCCCTATTTATGTACAATATAAGGTGACCTCAGGTCCTTCTGCTGATGTACAATATTAGATGACCTCTGGTTCTGCTACTGATGTACAACATAAGGTGTCCTCTAGTCCCCTTATTGATGTTCAATATAAGGTGACCTCTGGTCCCTCTACTGATGTACAGTACAATATTCGGTGATCACTAGTCTCCGTTCTAATGAAAAATATTGGATGACCTCTGGTCCCCGTACTGATGTACAATACAAGTTGTCCTCTGGTCACCCTACTGATGTAAAATATGAGGTGACCCCTGGTACAACTGCTGATGATCAATATAAAGTGACCTCTCATCCCCTTACTGATGTACAATAAAGGGTGACTTCTAGTCCCCCTTCTGGTGTTAAATGTAAGGTGTCCTCTGGTCCCGCTCCAGATGTACAGTACAATATAAAGTAACCTCTGGTCATCTTTCTGATGTTAAATATAAGGTGACCTCTGGTCCCTCTACTGATGTACAATATAAGGTGACCCTAGGTACCCCTGCTGATGTATAATATAAGGTGACCTCTGGTCATCCTTCTGATGTTAGTTATAAGGTGACCTCTGGCCCCCCTACTTATGTACAATATAAAGTGGCCTCTAGTCCCCCAACTGATGTTCAATATAAGGTGACCTCTGGTCCCTCTACTGATGTACAGTACAATATTAGGTGACCACTAGTCCCCGTATTAATGTAAAATATTGGGTGACTAGCTCTGGTCCCCGTTCTGATGTACAATATAAGGTGTCCTCTGGCCCCCCTACTGATGTACAATATAAGGAGAAGCAAGATTTATGAGGGACTATTTCTTTAGGTGGAAGGATATTTAGCAGAAAATTCTGCAAATCTGCATCTTTATAAAATTTAATGTAATGGAAATTTAGCCTCACATACTTTTACTCGGAGAATATTTTCCGTTTTGATATTGCTAAAAATATTTAATATAGGTCTAAATATATATTTTAGACTAAGTTTTACACCTTCCCTCAACAAACTTTTCCAAAAAATGAAAATATATTAAAGAAGTCAAGATCAAATTTACAATATTTTTTGCCTGAAAATCACATATTTTGCCAAATATTTCAAAATTAACATCACTGACCACACCTTTTTCTTTCATTATTTTTCGATACTTGTGACTGATCAGCATTAAAGTCGTAAAAAGTTTGATATAAGAAAAGTTTTTATTGCCTATTAAGTTTTTTAATACCCCAAAAAATGTTATTTTTTAGTGCAAAAAGGTCACACAATAATTTACGCGCATTAATTTGCAAGATTTCTTTAATGATGAATATTATTCAAACTATTTTACGTAAAATAAGATTATATTTATTGCCATGCTTACATTTGATCAAATATGATAAGGGTTAAAGTAATTAACAAAGAGATGAAATTTAAGTGCAAAAAGGTCAACTTAAATGTACCGTAGATCAGTAGGATGCACACTGACCCCCTATTTTCTTTTCGATTTTGAGTTACACTTTATGAGTACTTATCCAAAATATACTTCTCAAAAAATCCTTGATATAACAAATTTCAGGAGTGACTTACCTTAATTAATGTACTAAGGAACTATATACTAAATATAGTACACAGGTCCCTGCATGTACTCATAAACAACCAGTGACCGATTTAAGAGGGGGAGGGGCTAGGGCGCATGCTTTCAGTCTGAAACCTTGCATTTCCAAGGCTATGAGTTATCGGGGTTTTTTTTTTTGGGGGTGGGGGTCCAAGTTTTTAAGTGAAATATCATAGTGTACATAACTGACCAATACCACTATCTTTGTGCCTACTCTTAGGATACATGCACGATCGAAAACCAAGAAGCTTCCGAGGACCCCCCCTTCCGTTTCTACGATCATGAGCCACCAAACGATTTAGATAATCAGTTATGACTCTACTATTCCAGGCATCAGTTGATCAGGGACGGATTCCAGATGACTGGAAAAGCGCCAAGATAGCCTCAGTCTTCAAGAAAGGAGACTGCAGCCAGCCTTCAAACTACCGTCAAATCTCCCTCACTTCAATTTGCTGCAAGATTGCCGAACATATTATACATAGTTCTATCATTACACACCTGGATGACAATAATGTATTATCAGATTCACAGCATGGTTTTCGGAAACGACGTTCCACCGAAACACAACTCATCCTAACCATAAATTACCTTGCTTCTGACCTCAACATGGGAGAGCAAACCGATGCCATCCTCCTGGATTAAATAAACGTACAAGGATGTCAGGATGTGACTAATATCCCAACATTGCCAAAAAATGAAAATGCATTCATTCAAGAAATTCTGAAAAATAAAATCCTTGCTTTTTAGGCCTAATATTTGTAACATTATTGGAACAGGTATTCAATTGTTCAAGTTATCTCTTTAAATGAGGTTTGATTTTAATTAATATCTCATTTTCTAATTAATAAAAAAGAGATACATATAATTGTGCATGACAAGAAAATTTCTTGATCAAGCATTTGCATTTCACTAATTCAATCTGTAAATTTTACAATAGTTTCATATTGATTCTTCATTGATTATATTGGAAATTTATTCATTTCATTGAGTGAATGAAACTCAGTGCAATTCCTTTTGCAATTCCAAAAATGCAATTCCTTAAATGTTATTGTAAAAATGAACACATGATATGATTTCAGATTATGGGTCATTAATTGGAATAGATAAGAACCAAATAAAAAGTACTTCAGTGTCTTCTTAAAAGATCTGTGCCATCAATCAAAGTAGAGGTCATCCCACATCAGCTCAAGAATAATAAAGAAAGTTGGATGGATCAAGCTAAGATGTTGAACCAGACATGGCAAAATCAATGGAGATTTGGAGAAGAACTTCTGACCTGTTATACCCAATGCATATTTTTATATGTCTATAGATTATTGAAGAAAATTTAATGTTTAACAACGTCCTATCTAGTATATACATGTACATGCTGTTTTCCATATATTTAGAAAATATGTGTGTGTGATGATTGCAGTGCATGCTCTGTTAGTCATCTTTGAATTTGTTTTCAGTAAAATAAATGTATACATCATAGGTATTAATTGAAGGTTGCTTTTGTCTATACTTACATGTAACAAGTTTCTTAAAAGGGTTTGTAAAATTGCAAGGAAATTACTACATGAACAATTAAGATTAATATTTTCATTCATTAAATTTTGTTCTTACCAGGACCTATTATGCTCAAATAAGTATTACTGAAAACTGATGAGTTTTGTACATAAAGCTGCAGTGAATATGTATAATTATATCTACTGTAACAGTTTAAAACATGACACTTGGAAATTGTAAGGTTGTTAATTTAGTAGGAATGATAAGACCAGTTAAGTACTCTACTAAAATTAAAATCTTTCACAAATACATGTAGTATATTTTGAAATTATTTACATTTATAATCTTTTAATTTTTTTCTGTATTTTGATTTTAAAAAGGAGAAAATTTTGTTACATTTAAATTATTATTTCATGGATATCAAGGAGATTTATCTGTCATTGTAGCATTGTTTCTTTTTCCCTGTTCTTGACAAATATTTATGACAGTGTTATGTCATTTTGCAGAATTTGCCTTTTCTCTGAAATCAGAAGTACTCTGTAAACTCATTAAAGTATGAATTGATGTCACTTAGAATTCACCTTTATTTTGTTCTGTCTGATATTTCAATTTAGATTCTCAGACTACCTAATCCAATGATTGAGCTAATGTCCAAGAAGTGTAGAAATAGGCCATCTTTAAAAAATGTTTGGTTGTTGGCCTCTCCAGACCGACTGACTAAAATGACCAGACTGAAAACTTTTTTTCAATGCAGGGCCGTATTTTTTTTTCTTTATATTCCTCTTATCCCCCTTAAAAAAATGTTGTTGAAGATTTTCTCACCTACCGACCCAATAATTTTACCCTGAGTCAAGAGAGGGCAAACAAACATTACTTTAAAGATAGCATTTCTGCTCTTCGAAGTAAAGAAATCATTTAATTATAAAAACAGCAGCTTCCTGGATATGCAATGCTTACAACATGTCACTCAAAAAAATGGCATAAATGTACTATGACAGTCACCAGCCATAACTGAATAAAGATATTTTGCTACAAAGATGTCTAGAAGTTACTACATGTTGGAATAACTAAATCAGCGTGTCAAATTCATAGGCTTTTAATTGGTTTAGTTGCAACATGTTCTGAAGTATGTTTATATACATGTACTTCTAAAGGTGTTGCAGTGTAATTCATGGACAATTTCATCAGAATATTCAGATGTAAAGATTGCCATAAATACTAGAGTTCTTCCATGGAATAAATTTTTAGACCATCATGTAGCACAGGAGTTTATTTTGAATATTTTTGGCCAATTTATGCCTAAAAACAATATCAAAAATAACATTTAGTCTTTAACGTTCACCATGACAAGGTGATATAAATGTTGTCTTTAAAAGTGTAGAAAAAGCCTGATTTTTATGTTCCGAACCCATAATATAGTCCCTGTTTCATGAAAATAATATTGGGGACATACTTATTTTTTTAGTTCAAATTATTGAAAATGATCAAATTAATAACTCCATGGATTTTGATGGAATCGGTAGATATGTAAAACGTTGATTTTTATATTTTTGTTGCCATGGCAACGGTTTCACTTTATCAAGGAAAATTGAAAAATCTTCTTTTTTACCCAAATTTTAACATTTTTGATAACGGAATATTAAAAGTTTAAATTTAAAAGCTTAAAGTTAGAAGCATGAATTATACTTATTCAGGTCATTTTAGTTATAAAAATTTGATAATTTATAAAATAAATCAATTTTTTCAATGAAAATAATATTCGAGGTGAAATATGAAATACGTTAAATTTGGCGTATTTTACTAAAAAAATGAGACGGGCAATATCTTTGAAAATCATATTAAATGATGAAGCTTATCTCCCTGAATAAATTGATATATAGCATGTGTGCATATTAAAAAAAATATTAGTTGGAGAGAGACGCAAACCTTACCTTAAGTGAACCTCTAGCATCTCGTTAATATTCATTTTATCTGTACCCTCTGGTCCGCCCTTGTTTTCTTTTGAAGTGTCTGATTGTTAAGACGGGTCTGGAATCGTTGATGCTTTATCTCTCTGCATTCATAATATTTTTTTATGTCTGATTTCTTTAAAAATGTACAACAAAGGGGACCACTGGTCTCCCTATTTATGTACAATACAAGGTGACCTCTGGTCCCCCTTGTTATGTAAAATATAAAGTGACCTACAACATGGGGTGACCTCTGACCTCCTATTGATGTATATGGTGACCTCCGTTTCCCCTTATGATGTACAATATAATCTGACGTCTGCTCTTGTACAGTGTAAGGTGACCTATGGTCCCCTTTCTGTTGTACAATATAAAGATGACTATTAGTCTCCATAATGAAATAACATATAAGGTGACTTTGGTCAACTTATTGATGTACAATACTAGTTTACCTCTGGTCCACCCAGTGACGAACGTCAAAACTGAACTGAAGGCTCTGACCCCCTACTGATGTACAATAAAAGGTGACCTCTGGTCCCCCTACTGAAGTCCCCTACTGATGTTAAATATAAGGTGTCCTCTGGGTCTCCTACTGATGTCCCCCAAACTGATGTACAATATAAGGTGACCCCTAGTCCCCCTACCAATGTACGATATATGGTGTCCTCTGGTCCCCCTACTGATGTACAATTTAAGGTTACGACTGGTCCCCCTAGTGATATACAATATAAGGTGACTTCTAGTCCCCCTACTGATGTCCCCTACTGATGTACAATATAAGGTGCCCTCTGGTCCCCCTATTGATCTAAAGTGTAATATTATGTGTCCTATGGTCCCCCTACTGATGTAAAATAAGATGATTACTGGTCTCCCTACTGATTTAGAGTATAAGATAACTTTTGTTCCCCCTTCTTATGTAAAGTGCATTACAAGGTTTCCTCTGTTATTCAATTTAAGGTGACCTCTGGTCCCCCTACTTATGTACAATATAAGGTGTTCCCTGTTCCCCCTACTGATGTACAATATAAGGTATCCTATGGTCCCCCTACTGATATACAATATAAGGTTACCTCTGGTCCCTCTACTGATGTACAAAATAAGGTGGCCTCAGGTCCCCCATATGATGTAGAACGAAAGATGACATTTGGTCTCCCATTTGATGTACAGTATAAGGTGACCTATGGTCGCCCTAAAGATGTACGATATAAAGTGACTTCTGGTCTTATTTACTTTTTATTACCTCTGGTATTCGCATAAAGATTATGGAAACAAGAGGAAGTATTATATTGTCCATCAATAAGGATTTCATACTTCACAAATTGTAGTATATGAATGAGACAAAGGTAATCTTATGTTGTACATTATTACGATGTTATTGAAAGTTGTAAGTAGGCAATAATTAAAAATCATGGTATGTGTAGAATTATTTTTCAAATCCTCTCAAAAAAAGAATTGTGACCCTAATTTTTTGACCGACGAAAAAGTGCACAATTTCTCCGAATTCTCTAAATGTACATGTTTGTAATTGGAATTTGGAGGATTAGTGAACTTGCTTGTCTTCAAATACAGTATATGTATCCCAAAGTTAAATAACAATTGGTGCATTTTTAAAATTTCATTTCCTTTTTTTAATGTAGTTTTGATGGGTTTATGAATTTGATGTGTTAATTCCAGGGAAAGGGGAGGAGAACTCCACGCAGCCCCAAACTTTGTAATACAGGGTGTACATCTTCTTTGAAAGATAAATAAAAATCTAAAATTTCCGGCAAAGAGTGTTAAAGTGATGAGGTCGCCTATTTAAGCATGACCTCATAAGGAAGACAAAAGAAACATTAAATAATTTATTAACAGATAATTATTCCATTATGTTAAAGGATTGGTGAAAAGTCCGAGCGAAATGAAAAGGGGGTGGTAGGGGGCAAAATCTTCACCCCCCCACCCCCACCCCCACCCCAGCTTGTTAGAGATCTGCGAATGCAGAGACTGGACGTAAGTCGTTTGCAGAAGGATAAAACGTACGCTGAACTAGGACCTTAGGTCCCCCGCGCAGTTCACGTCTCTCGGGTCTGTTTACTCCGCTACAAAATGTAGTGCGTTGCAAACGTAAAGTGAAAATAAAATAAATCGTAATACTGTGAAGCCTTTTTAGTGTAAAAAAAAAACAGAAAATTTTTTTTGTCAAGGGAATAACAATCTGTGATGGGTATTAGAAAACAAAGAGGGGGAGGGGGGTTGCTGAACAACATTAACTTCAATATTATAAGATATATGATATATTAGAGTTTAACATTTATGGATTATGTTGGGTGACCTGTGGTCTCCCCAATGATTTTATTATTCCATGTAAGGTTATAGTATCTATATAACACAGTGCCTAACCTCTGATCTCCTCACTAATAGTGAGCGACTCAGAGTAAACGACTTGCAGAAGGATAAAACGTACGCTCAACTAGGACCTGGGGTCCCCCGCAAATAGTTCGTCATTTTGCGTAGTAATAAAACATTATGGGAACTCTCCAGGCATTAAAGGCACAAAAGTAAATTCATCGATATCAATACGGAGACCTCAGGTCACCTTATATATTAATTGAATTTTATATGATAGACAATTTTCTTTGTCTTACTCCAAATAAATCATATTTATAACTTTATAAAGATAAACTTTCTAATATATATATTAGCAGAAACGTAAACGTAATAAAGGGTGACCAGAGGTAACCTCATATTGTACATCAATAGGGGGACCAAAGATCACCTTACATTACATACATCAGTAGGGGGGCCAGAGGCCACCTTATATTTAACATCATTAAGGAGACCAGTGGTCACCTTATATTGTACATCAGTAGGGGGACCAGAGGACACCCTATATTGTTCATCAGTACGGGGACCAGAGGTCACCCGATATTTTACATTAATACGGGGACTAGTGGTCACCTAATATTGTACTGTACATCAGTAGAGGGACCAGAGGTCACCTTATATTGAATATCAGTTGGGGGACCAGAGGTCACTTTATATTGTACATAAGTAGGGGGGCCAGAGGTCACCTTATATCTAACATCAGAAGGATGACCAGAGGTCACCTTATATTATACATCAGCAGAGTTACATAGGGTCAACTTATATTGTACATCAGTAGAGGGACCAGAGGTCACCTTATATTTAATATCAGAAAGATGACCTGAGGTTACCTTACATTGTACTGTACATCTGTAGCGGGACCAGAGGACACCTTATATTTAACACCAGAAGGGGGACTAGAGGTCACCCTTTATTGTACATCAGTAAGGCGATGAGAGGTCACTTTATATTGATCATCAGCAGTTGTACCAGGGGTCACCTTATATTTTACATCAGTAGGGTGACCAGAGGACAGCTTGTATTATACATCAGTACGAGGAACCAGAGGTCATCCAATATTTTTCATTAGTACGGAGACTAGTGGTCACCGAATATTGTACTGTACATCAGTAATGGGACCAGAGGTCACCTTATATTGAACATCAATAGGGGGACGAGGACACCTTATATTGTACATCAGTAGCAGAACCAGAGGTCATCTTATATTGTACATCAGCAGATGGACCTAAGGTCACCTTATATTGTACATAAATAGGGGGACCAGAGGTCACCTTATATTGTACATAAGTAGGGGGACCACAGGTCACCTTATATTTAGCATCAGTAGGATGACCAGAGGTCATCTTATATTGTACATCAGCAGGAGGACCAAGGGTCACCTTATATTGTACATCAGAAAAGGGACCAAAGGTCACCTTATATTGTACATCAGCAGGGGGACCAGAGGCTACCTTATATTGTTCATAAGTAAGGGGGACCAGAGGTCACCTTATATCTAACATCAGAAGGGGGACCAGAGTTCACCTTATATTGTACATCAGTAGAGGGACCAGAGGCCACTTTATATTGTATATCAGCAGGGGGGCCATGGGACACCTTATATTTAAGATCAGACAGGGGGAACCAGAGGTCATCTTATATTGTACATCAGTAGGGGGACCAGAGACCACTTTATATTGTACATCAAAAGGGGGACCAGAGGTCACCTTATATTTAACATCAGAAGGGGGACTAGAGGTCACCTTCTATTGCGCAGCTAGGTTAAGGCAGCCCATAGGAAATAAGCCTTAAATTATTCCGAAAAAATCAATATAATGTTGATTTTTTTTTATTAGCATGAGTTTTAATTTAATGGGAACTATACTAATGCATATGTTTGTATGGGGTCTCAACCGAGTTTGGCCAACGCGACATCACGTACATCAGCTGTTTGTCACGTGACATGTTTAGAATTAGAAAAAATATGTACGGATACAAAGATCGTAAAAGTTCAACGATATACGGATAATTTTTCACTATGAAATTGATTGTGTTTTCTTTAAGATTAATTTCTTAACCCGAAAAGTGCTTGGAGCAACTTCTCAATGCCCGGGAATTATATAAATTTTTCCCGACTTTTGATAAACTACGTGTTTTTACACTATACGCATTGAAGAAATGTAAAACTACGGAAAAATTCAACAGCGCACAACTTGCTCCCAGCACTTTTCAAAAAAGTAGGGACAGTAGCTACATGTGTATAAAATATTATAATTTATAATCAAACGGATATCGTTGAACTTATGAGATTTTGGAGGGGTTGTACATGTGATCGTAGTACGTTCCTGTATAAAAGTGCATGACTGCGGCTTTATAAGAGACCTAATAGTTATCAATTAAATAAGACTGTGAACTATTGATTAAAGCAATCAAACATATGAATCAAAAATAGTCAGATCACGCTTATTTAGATTTAATTTTCATATTTTCAGTTCTACTAATAGCTTTATCTGCGTCTCAAGTGCAGAGAAACTGCGTGTCAAACTAGCCTATGACGTCATATCTGTTAGTACAGCGAGATCAAGTTGGCTTTGATTTTACATTCGAATAGTGTTATAATGACAAGATAAGTTACACACTGATTAATATTTACAACAATCATGAGAAATCAAAGTATGTTAGAGTATATGAAAAAGAAAAAAATTATTATTTATTCGCCGAGATTCATTTGTACAATATCGCCGTGACGTCATAATCGAATTCCCAAGGCTCTGCATGTATACACTGATCTACCTTTGGGTAGCCCTTAACCTAGTTGCGTGTATATTAGTAAGGGGATGAGAGGTCACTTAATATTGATTATAAGCAGGGGTACCAGGGGTCACCTTATATTGTATATCAGTAGGGGGACCAGAGGTCACCTTTAATTAAACGTCAGAATGGGGACCAGAGGTCACCTTCTATTGTATATCAGTAAGGGGATGAGAGGTCACTTAATATTGATCATAAGCAGGGGTACCAGGGGTCACCTTATATTGTACATCAGTAGGGGGATCAGAGGTCACCTAACATTGTACATTAGAAGGGGACCAGAGGACATTTTATATTGTACACAAGTAATGTCAGCTCATATTGTACATCAGTAGGGGACCAGTAAGGGGACCAGAGGTCACCTTATATTATACATCAGCAGAAGGACCTGAGGTCACCTCTTGTATATCAATAGGGGGACCAGAGGACACCTTATATTGTACATCGGTAGGGAGACCAGGGGTCACATTATATTGTACATCAGTAGGGGGACCAGAGGACACCTTATATTGTACATCAGTACGGGGACCAGAGGTCACCCGATATTTTACATTAATACGGGGACTAGTTGTCACCTAATATTGTACTGTACATCAGTAGAGGGACCAGAGGTCACCTTATATTGTGCCTCAGTAGGGGGACCAGAGGCTACCTTATATTGTTCATAAGTAAGGGGGATCAGAGGTCACCTTATATCTAACATCAGAAGGGGGACCAGAGTTCACATTATATTGTACATCAGTAGAGGGACCAGAGGCCACTTTATTATGTATATCAGAAGGGGGACCAGAGGTCTTCTTATATTGTACATCAGTAGGGTGACCATAGACCACTTTATATTGTACATCAAAAGGGGGACCAGAGGTCACCTTATATCTAACACCAGAAGGGGGACTAGATATCACCTTCTATTGTATATCAGTAAGGAGATGAGAGGTCACTTAATATTGATCACAAGCAGGGGTACCAGGGGTCACCTTATATTGTACATCAGTAGGGGGACCAGAGGTCACCTTACATTGTACATTAGAATGGGAGCAGAGGACATCTTATATTGTACATCAGTAGGGGGACCAGAGGCCACTTTTTATTGTATATCAGTAGGGGGACCAGAGGTCAACTTATATTGTACACCAGTAAGGGGATCAGAGGACACTTTATATTGTACATCAGCAGGGGGACCAGGGGTCACCTTATGTTGTGAATCAGAAGAACCAGAGGCCATTTTATATTGTACACCAGTAATGTCAGCTCATATTGTACATGAGTAGGGGACCAGTAAGGGGATTAGAGGTCACCTTATATTATACATCAGCAGACGGACCTGAGGTCACCTCTTGTATATTATATTGTACATCGGTAGGGGGACCAGGGGTCATATTATATTGTACATCAGTAGGGGACCAGAGGACACCTTATATTGTACATCAGTACGGGGACCAGAGGTCACCCGATATTTTACATTAATACGGGGACTAGTGGTCACCTAATATTGTACTGTACATCAGTAGAGGGACCAGAGGTCACCTTATATTGTGCCTCAGTAGGGGGACCAGAGGCCACATTATATAGTTTATAAGTAAGGGGGACCAGAGGTTACCTTATTTCTAACATCAGAAGGGGGACCAGAGTTCACATTATATTGTACATCAGTAGAGGGACCAGAGGCCACTAGCATCTCGTTAATATTCATTTTATCTGTACCCTCTGGTCCGCCCTTGTTTTCTTTTTAGGTGTCTGTTGGATAAGACGGGTCATATATTTTTTTTATGTCTGATTTCTTTAAAAATGTACAACAAAGGGGACCACTGGTCTCCCTATCTAAGTACAAAACAAGGTGACCTCTGGTCACCCTTGTTATGTAAAATATAGAGTGACCTAAGGTTTTCATAATGATCTACAACATAGGGTGACCTCTGACCCCCTATTGATGTATAAGGTGACCTCCGTTTCCCCTTATGATGTACATTATAATCTGACGTCTGCTCTCGTACAGTATAAGGTGACCTATGGTCCCTTTTCTGTTGAACAATATAAAGATGACCATTAGTCTCCATAATCAAATAACATATTAGGTGACCTTTGGTCAACTTATTGATGTACAATATTAGTTTACCTCTGGTCCACCTAGTAACGAACGTTAAAACTGAACTGAAGGCTCTGTCCCCCTACTGATGTACACTATAAGGTGACCTCTGGTCCCCCTACTGTTATCTCCTACTGATGTACAATATAAGGTGACCCCTAGTCCCCCTACCAATGTACGATATATGGTGTCCTCTGGTCCCCCTACTGATGTACAATATAAGGTATTCTATGCCCCCCCTACTGATATACAATATAAGGTTACCTCTGGTCCCCCTACTGATGTAAAATATAAGTTGACCTCTGGTCCCCCATATGATGTAGAACAGAAGATGACATCTGGTCTCCCTTTTGATGTACAATATAAGGTGACCTATGGACGCCCTAAAAATGTACGATATAAAGTAACCTCTGGTCTTATTAACTTTTTATTACCTCTGGTTTTCGCATGAAGATTACGGAAACAAGCGGAAGTCTTATATTGTCCATCAATAAGGATTTCATACTTCACAAATTGAAGTATATGAATGAGACAAAGGTTGTCTTATGTTGTACATTATTACGATGTTATTGAAAGTTGTAAGTAGGCAATAATTTAAAATCATGGTATGTGTAGAATTATTTTTCAAATCCTCTCAAAAAAAGAATTGCAACCCTAATTTTTTGACCGGAGAAAAAGTGCACAATTTCTCCGAATTCTTTAAATGTACATGTATGTAATTGGAATTTGGAGGATTAGTCAACTTGCTTATCTTCAAATACAGTATATGTAAAATTAAATTTGTAAAGTTAAATAACAATTGGTGCATTTTTTAAATTTTATTTCCTTTTTTTAACGTAGTTTTGATGGGTTTATGAATTTGATGTGTTTATTCCAGGGAGAGGGGAGAACTCCATGCAGCCCCAAACTTTGTAATACAGGGTGTACATCTTCTTTGAAAGATAAATAAAAATCTAAAATTGCCGGCAAAGAGTGTTAAAGTGATGAGGTCGCCTATTTAAGCATGACCTCATAAGGAAGACAAAAGAGACATTAAATAATTTATTAACAAATAATTATTCCATTATGTTAAAGGATTGGTGAAAAGTCCGAGCGAAATGAAAAGGGGGTGGTAGGGGGCAAAATCTTCACACACACACACACCCATGCTTGTTAGAGATCTGCGAATGCAGAGACTGGACGTACGTCGTTTACTCTGAGTCGCTTACTATTAGTATGGAGATCAAAGGTTAGGCACTGTGTTATATAGATATTATAACCTTACATGGAATAATGAAATCAAAGGGGAGACCACAGGTCACCCAACATAATCCATAAATGTTTTTAAAAAACTCTAATATATCATATATCTTATAATATTGCAGTTAATGTTGCTCAGCAACCCCCCTCCCCCTTTTTGTTTTCTAATACCCATCACAGATGGTTATTCCCTTGACAAAAATAATTTTTCTGTCTTTTTTAACACTGAAAAGGCTTCACAGTATTACGATTTATTCTATTTTCACTTTACGTAATGCAACGCACTACATTTTGTAGCGGAGTAAACAGACTCGATAGACGTGAACTGCGCGGGGGACCTTAGGTCCTAGTTCAGCGTACGTTTTATCCTTATGGATCTATGCGGTATGAATTTCAGTGAAAGGTCCAGTCTTAAGCGTCACATACGTCGACATTTAGAACGCAGAAGGATAAAACGTACGCTGAACTAGGACCTTAGGTCCCCCGCGCAGTTCACGTCTCTCGGGTCTGTTTACTCCGCTACAAAATGTAGTGCGTTGCATACGTAAAGTGAAAATAGAAAAAATCGTAATACTGTGGAGCCTTTTCAGTGTAAAAAAACCCCAGAAAATTTATTTTTGTCAAGGGAATAACCATCTGTGATGGGTATTAGAAAACAAAGAGGGGGAGGGGGGTTGCTGAGCAACATTAACTTCAATATTATAAGATTATAAGATATATGATATATTAGAGTTTAACATTTATGGATTATGTTGGGTGACCTGTGGTCTCCCCTATGATTTTATTATTCCATTTAAGGCTATATAACACAGTGCTTGACCTCTGATCTCCTTACTAATAGTGAGCGACTCAGAGTAAACGACGTACGTCCAGTCTCTGCATTCGCAGATCTCTAACAAGCGGGGGGAGGGGGGGGGGTAAAGATTTTGCCCCCTACCACCCCCTTTTCATTTCGCTCGGACTTTTCACCAATCCTTTAACATAATGGAATAATTATTTGTTAGTAAATTATTTAATGTCTCTTTTGTCTCTTTTGTCTTCCTTATGAGGTCATGCTTAAATAGGCGACATCATCACTTTAACACTCTTTGCCGGAAATCCCTGATTTTTATTTATCTTACAAAGAAGATGTACACCCTGTATTCTCTCTCTCCTCCCCTTTCCCTGGAATTAACACATCAAATTCATAAACCCATCAAAACTACATTAAAAAAAGGAAATAAAATTCTAAAAATGCACCAATTGTTATTTAACTTTGGGATACATATATACATTATTTGAAGACAAGCAAGTTGAGTAATCCTCCAAAATCCAATTACATACATGTACATTTAGAGAATTCGGAGAAATTGTGCACTTTTTCCAAGGTCAAAAAATTAGGGTCGCAATTTATTTTTTGAGAGGATTTGAAAAATAATTCTACACATACCATAATTTTAAATTATTGCCTACTTACAACTTTCAATAACATCGTTATAATGTACAATATAAGATTTCCTTTGTCTCATTCATATACTACAATTTGTGAAGTATGAAATCCTTATTGATGGACAATATATAAGAATTCCGCTTGTTTCCATAATCTTTATGCGAATACCACAGGTAATAAAAAGTTAATGAGACCAGAAGTCACTTTATATCGCACATCTTTAGGGCGACCATAGGTCACCTTATATTGTACATCAAAAGGGAGACCAGATGTCATCTTCCGTTCTACATCATATGGGGGACCAGAGGCCACCTTATTTTGTACATCAGTAGGGGGACCAGAGGTAACCTTATATTGTATATCAGTAGGGGGACCATAGGATACCTTATACTGTACATCAGTAGGGGGACCAGGGATCACCTTATATTGTACATAAGTAGGGGGACCAGAGGTCACCTTAAATTGAATAGCAGTAGGGGGACCAGAGGAAACCTTATAATGCACTTTATATTAGAAGGGGAACAAAAGTTATCTTATACTCTAAATCAGTAGGGAGACCAGTAATCATCTAATTTGTATATAAGTAGGGGGCCCAGAGGACACCTTATATTGTACATCAGTAGGGGACATCAGTAGGGGGACCAGAGGTCACCTTATATTGTACATCAGTAGGGGGACATGTGGTCATCCTATATTGAACATCAGTAGGGGACCAGAGGACACCTAATATTATACTTTAGATCAATAGGGGGACCAGAGGGCACCTTATATTGTACATCAGGAGGGGGCATCAGTAGGGGACCCAGAGGACACCTTATATTTAACATCAGTAGGGGACATCAGTAGGGGCACCAGAGGTCACCTTATATTGTTCATCAATAGGGGACCTGTGGTCACCTTATATTGAACATCAGTAGGGGACCAGAGGACACTTAATATTACACTTTACATCAAGAGGGGAACCAGAGGTAACCCTGTATTGTACATCAGTAGGGGGACCAGAGGTCACCTTATATTGTACATCAGTAGGGGGACCAGAGGACACCTTATATTACACTTTAGATCAATAGGGGGACCAGAGGGCACCTTATATTGTACATCAGTAGGGTACATCAGTAGGGGGACTAGAGGTCACCTTATATTGTATATCAATAGGGGGACCAGAGGTTAACTTATATTGTACATCAGTAGGGGGACCAGAGGACACCATATATTGTACATCAGTAGGGGGACCAGAGGACACCATATATCGTATATTGGCAGGGGGACTAGGGGTCACCTTATATTGTACATCAGTTGGGGGACATCAGTAGGGGACCCAGAGGACACCTTATATTTAACATCAGTAGATGACTTCAGTAGGGGGACCAGAGGTCACCTTGTATTGAACATCAGTAGGGAGACCAGAGGTAATCTTATATTGTACATCAGTAGGGGGACTAGAGGTCACCTTATAATGTATATCAGTAGGGGAACCAGAAAGGCACCTTATGTTGTACATCAGTAGGGGGACCAAAGGACACCTTATATTGTTCATCAGCAGGGGGACCAGGGGTCATCTTATATTGTTCATCAGTAGGGGGACCATAGGACACCTTATATTGTACAACAGCAGGGTGACCAGGGTACATGTTACATTGTTCATAAGTTGGGGACATCAGTTGGGGGACCAGAGGACACCTTATATTATTCATCAGTAGGGGGACCAGGGTTTTTTTATTTTGTACACCAGTAGGGTGACCAGAGGTCACCTTATATTGTACATCAGTAGTGGGACCATAGGACACCTTTTATGTACATAAGTAGGGGGAACAGAGGTCACCTCAAATTGTACATAAGTAGGGAACACCAGTAGGGGGACCAGGGGTCACCTTATACAGTACAACAGTAGGAGGACGAAAGGACACTTTATATTGTACATCAGTAGGAGATAACAGTAGGGAGACCAGAGGTCACCTTTTATTGTACATCAGTAGGGGGACAGAGCCTTCAGTTTAGTTTTGACGTTCGTTACTGGCTGGACCAGAAGTAAACTAATATTGTTCATCAAAAAGTTGACCAAAGGTCACCTTATATGTTATTTCATTATGGAGACTTATTGTCATCTTTATATTGTACAACAGAAAGGGGACCATAGGTCACCTTATACTGTACAAGAGCAGACGTCAGATTATATTGTACATCATAAGGGGAAACGGAGGTCACCTTATACATCAATAGGGGGTCAGAGGTCACCCTATGTTGTAGATCATTATGAGGACCTAGGTCACTCTATATTTTACATCACAAGGGGGACCAGATGTCACCTTGTATTGTACATAAATAGGGAGACCAGTGGTCCCCTTTGTTGTACATTTTTAAAGAAATCAGACATAAATAATATTATTATTAATGCAGGGAGATAAAGCATCAACGATTCTAGACTCAACTTAACCAACAGACACCTAAAAAGAAAACAAGGGCGGACCAGTGGGTACAGATAAAATGCATATTAACGAGATGCTAGACGTTCACTTAAGAACACGACAAGAGGCCTATGGATCTTATAGGTCATTTGAACATCTTGTAAAACTTTAAAACTTTCATTTCAAATAAGCGGTAATAATTAGCAATAATTAGTAGTGCTCATTGACCACAAAAACCCTCATCCTGAGGTCATACATTTCACAATTTTGAAAAAAAGGACCATTGTTCATAAAAAAAATTGGTTTATACCAAAGAACAAATTTCAAAGCATTAATTCAATTACAGTATTGTCTACAAATGACATGGTACCCATGAGCCAGGGGCCTTGAAATTTATAATTCTGGAAGACACTCCCTTGCTTATCATAACTATATGTAGTTAGTTTAATTAATATCCAGGAGCAGAGAGGAAGATTTTTTTAAAGAATTAAGGAGGCTGGGGGACAACAAATTAACCACAAATTAACCATCAGTTTTAACTTTTTTTTTTTAGATACGGTATCATAAGCTGTCAACTATCATTTGGCAAAGAAAAAATTCATACATTTTAGTTTTTAAAATTTGATCATTTTTGTATATCTTTATATGGAGCTCTTCTTTTAAAGGAGATCAAAATAGTCTGAAAATGGCTGCCACCCCTCAGCCTCTTTAATGAATATAAACTTTACAGTTTATATAGCCCCACCGTAACACCGGAACCCCTGACCTTTGGGTCACGAATTTCAAAACTTTGGAGAGAATACCCTTCCTCATCACAACTTTGCATGTAGTTAGTTTGTTTAATATCCAGGGGCAGAGGGAAATATTTTCAAAGAATAAATGCATTTCATAATTATTATTATTGTCGTTAAGGGTATTTCCTGTGTGAACAGAATGGTGGATCTGTGTGGTTTTTTATGTCACGTGACATGGTCATATAAATAGCAGATGCGTGCTTAAAAAGTTACTCTACCGGTCGTACAGAACGTGTAAGGAATGGAAACCAGTAAATTAGGCACACACACACAAATATGTATGTATATAAGTATTATTTAATGATTAAAATTAACATGTGTTGAAATGAATACAAATGTGTTAAATTTGTAATAAACGTTCAATAAACGTCAATACAGAATAAAAAGTATAATTAATTTATATTCGGACAAACGAAGTGAGAGAGATTATTAAATTTTATAGCCCTGTCCTAACCCCAGGGCCCCTGACCCTGGGACAATGAATTTCACAATTTTGGTATGGAGTCAATGCTTATAATAATTATGCCAACAGTTCGACGGCTTGATGTTAATGAGTAAAGAAGATTTTTAAAGATTTCATCAATTGTAGTAATTTCGCCCAAACATTCTTGCCTTAGGGGGTGGGGAGCAGGGACCATGAATTAAAAAAAAATTCCCTTTCACCCATAGATGCTTTATGCCAAAATTGGTTGTAAATGGTTGAGGGATTACATAGAAAAGCTGAAAATGTTCAAATGTTAATGCACAGCGCACGACGCCAGAAAAAAAAACTTATAGCAATAAGTCACATGCGTTGATTC
The DNA here is from genome assembly GCA_003671525.1 of Saccostrea glomerata. Taxonomy (NCBI): domain Eukaryota; kingdom Metazoa; phylum Mollusca; class Bivalvia; order Ostreida; family Ostreidae; genus Saccostrea; species Saccostrea glomerata. The sequence continues at coordinate 443,534 of PRKT01000105.1, read as the reverse complement.
AGGTGACCAAATAAGGAGTCCTTTGGTCTCAATATTTATGTAAAATATCAGGTGTCCTCTGGCCTCCCTGTTGACTTACAATATAATATTATAAGATGACCTCTGGTCTTCCGGTTTCTTCATTGTCGTTCAAAATAGTGTTATCATTAGTTTTTAATGATCTACAATATAATGTGACCTCTTGTCCCCCTACTGATGTACAAATTACGAGGGCTGTTCAATAAATAATGTCCTGAACTGTATGACATACAATACTAAGCTTGAATTTATAACAATTGATGTGACTACTTTTCATCACATAGTTTAACTGTGAGAAGCTGGAAAACAAGGGTATTCGAGACACTGCATTAAAAATGAATTGTAAAGAATCAGTAAACTAAAGTAAAATTAAACCACCCATTAAAGCTGCTGTAAAATTTATTAAGAATCCCAAAGAAATACTCACTGAAATATGTAAAAATTTACTGCAATCAATGTTTGTTTTACAGACAATTCAGCAGGTGGATTTTACTGATAGAATATATATAATGGGCATCAAAAATGGATACCGTACTTGCAAACAAAAATTAAATAAATAATGTACTGTTTGCCAAATTTCAACAAATAATCACTGATGGTGTATGATTGACTATACGACACATAGCAAAGAATGGAGGCGTACAAGGCGAGGACAATCCCCCGCTCTGAAAAAAGATATTTCTCAATTCGAAAAGTAGTATTTTTTCAAAATTTAATGGTTTATATCATCTTTTACATATCAAATTCTGTATTTCATTGTTTTAATAATTTATGAATAATTTATTTTTTATTCATATTTTTATGACATTTGAAAACCAAAAAAAAAAAGAAAAAGAAAAAGCTTCATGTATGATTCGAACTCTCTTCATAGCTCAGGTTCAGTCCAAGACCAACCGCTTTAACCACTACCGGTACGCTACGAAGTATATGCACTATTGACGTCTTTCAGTGTGATTTAAATGGACGGGTTTGTAACATTTCCATCATTTAAGCGTTCACGAAGAATGGAGACTTGACCCATTCATGTTCAAAATTCGTTTTTTATAGCTCTATTAAACCCATTTTCCACTAAATATGCTTAACTGTCAGCTTTGAAATAAATATTATCAAATGATAAGT